>JAPYZL010153089.1:0-20029 GCA_030522825.1 Platygaster orseoliae
TTTTAGAAATACAGTGTATACTAGTACTAGTAGATGTCGCGACGAGTGTCTTTTTTAAAAAATTGGTTCCCGAACTTTTTGGACACACCGTGTATAATGATGGTTTGTGCTTTCGAACAAGCTGTTCCTGTCTGAAAATGACACTTCATGAATCTGGGATCTAGTAATCTTGAAAGAGCACAAGTCATTCGAAATTCAACACTGCCAAATCTTCGGTCCATTTCCGAAATCAGAAAAGTTTGGAACTTTGAAAGAATTTCGTGAGCTTTTTTCGTTTCTGCGTCAGCCCAAGTTGAAGTTTGGGGAAGATCAGTATTCTTCAATTTCTGAAACAAATAGAATTTACTATAACTTTCAAATCGATATATTGAAATTTTTTCCATTTTTCTTTGAGACGACACCAGAGTGATCTGTCAGTCGGGTAAGAATTTTCACAATTAATGATTGTTAAAAATTTTGAGACGTATTATTTTTGAAAAAAACTATCCTCAGCTACAATCTGGATACTTCAACACACATATAATACATTGAGAAATAAAATAAAAGTGAAAATATTACTTTACTAGCAGAACACTTCGGAATCATCTTAATACTTATATCAGTAATCATACGAACGACTGGAATAACCT
Organism: Platygaster orseoliae; assembly: GCA_030522825.1. Classification (NCBI taxonomy): domain Eukaryota; kingdom Metazoa; phylum Arthropoda; class Insecta; order Hymenoptera; family Platygastridae; genus Platygaster; species Platygaster orseoliae. The sequence goes on from JAPYZL010153089.1 coordinate 630, forward strand.
TGCTTAGGGTTGTATGTCGTTCAGCTGCCATTTCTGTGGTAACTTGGTGAAATGGCCTAAGACAATCACGAATAAACTTCAACATTTGTAACTGCAGGCCTGACAACATTGTGATTTCGGGAAATTCATTCGTTGCGACCGAGACGATATCACTTAATTCAATAAACCTTTCAGACATAGCGATTGTGGACCCCCATCTTGTAACAACATCTTGTATTAATCGTAGCACTGTTCCTACTGTTTTCCCTCTTGCTATTTGAAGTTCCCTGAGTTTGTTCGAGAAATCGTAACTTGAGTGCGAAAAAGTAACGATAAACTTTACACTGGCCAAAAGTTCAGGAATTCCAGCAACGCTAGGGACTTTAACGCCATTTACTTTTTTGAAGCCTAATGCGTCCGAAGGCACGAGATTGAGGGTATGGTCAAAACAAGTTATGTGTTTATTCTCGCCAAACGCATCTTTTGCCGCTTTCCCGATATTTGCTGCACCGTCCATGACGCATACCGAAACTTGGTTTGGTCTTATTTTCCAACTCTCGCAAAATTCCAGAACTTTTTCTGTCAAGTAAGGTGATGCGTGAGCATGTGTCAGAAGCTCCACACCTAAGACGATGGATTTAATTGCTCCCTGCATTTCAAAATGTGAGGTGACTCCAAGATAGTTCATTGTAGTATGTTCTTCCGTCCAACAATACATTGTAATGCTTAATGCTGGTAATGTCGGGAAAAAATTTTGGAGAGCCAATTTTTTGGATTCGTACTTGGCTTCCAAATGGTTTGTAAAAGTTGAACGAGACGGTGGGCTCCATAAAGGCACTGCCGCTCGGCAGAATCGCTTGAATCCTAGCTTTTCGGGCGTGGACAAAGGCATGTTGTCTTTACACACCATGTAAAGCAGTGCTTCTTCAAGCACAGCAGCTCGATGACCACCAACTGTAAAAAAAAAATATTAGCAAATTATACCATGATCCTGTTTTTGTATATTTCTACAGATTAATCACATGATGAAAGTTGAATTTATTTAAAAATTGTACATATACTATTGCAATTACAGAGTGAATAAAACATTTTCAAGTTTCGAGTGAATAGCCCTGAAACTGCGATCCGTCCTAAGAATATGGTTGTAATTTATAATAGAATATAAATAGGTTTTTGTAAAAGTACTAAAAATATTATATTTCTTCACTAGTGTGGAAAAGTTTATTATAACGAATCTGAGAGTTGCAACGAGAGCTGAAGACGAGCGTTGTAATCAGATGAGTTAAAAAAATTGTTCCACTATTCAAGGACTTTATTTTATTCAACAATGGGTGGAAATGCTAGTTTTGCATCGCCCGAGCGTGTGGAAAAGGCAACTTTTCCACACGGCGTTGAATAAATATTTAAAACCCACTGAAATTTCACCAAAAATGACCAGTACATTGTTCTCTGGACTGATCAGTTTCGAGACCATTCATACCACTCCAAAATCCAACAAAGATTTTTGCAAAAACTTTTTGATCGAGCAAACATCAGTGAAAATATAAAATTATTTTTATGACAATTTTATTTATGAATTCTTGAATCTACTTTACACATTCCTTTTAATAACCGATCAAAAATATTAACGATTTTAAATAAAAAAGCATCACTGAAAAAATTTCCAATCATTAATTAACGATTGAAAATTTATCATTTTCACATTACCTTTGATACTAAAAATTACCATGTATATTTAATTATATGTATAATAATTATATTTTTGATGTATTTATGTAGATGATAACCCGGGTGATTTTAATTCTTATAGAAAAGACAAAATTATTATAAGAATCAGAAATTTTTTATAATTCCGTTTCTTATTAAGTCAACCTTATAAAATTCGTATATTAAAAAAATTTTCTTTTGAAAACGACCTCATAAAAACTAAAAAAAAAAATTTTTTTCTCATAAAAAAAAGAGACATTTTATTAAAAAACATTTGAGCCCCGTACACATTTTTTATAAACTTTGATATTTTTATGAAAAATTTTCCAATCTTATGAAAATGTTTTAATTCTTATAAGTTTTTTATATAAATTTACTTTAATTAATTTTTCATACAACAAAAATTTATTAAAAAAATTTTTTTAAGAATTTCTGAAAAAATTAAAATTTTATAAAGGAAATTTTTTTAATAGTTTTTATAAGGTCATGTTATAAAAAAAGTTTTTCTTATAAAAATTGCATAAAGTCGATCCTATACAAATTTTTTTTTTAAATTTTATGAGGTTTTTATAAGAATCAAAATTACTAGGGAAATCTGTTATCATATTCATGAATAGTACATACCATTCCATAAAAAAAGCAAAAAAATCATATCACCACCATAATAAAATTCTAAAGTATGTAAAATATTGACGATTATCAATTTTTATTATGTGATTATATATATTGGTGATTTTTATACTTGACATAACTTTGTGAAAATCTTAAAAATATTTTTGAAAAATTCAGTTCATTTAAAATACAGCTTTTTTTATAACCTTTGTAAGATTTTTCATTCGCGAAAATATCGTTTAAAGATGGCTGTATTTTATTTGGAGTCGATGAGGTAAAGTCGTTGCTTGTTGATGGTTGCGTCGATGAGTCGCTGATGATTGAAATCAAACTGCCCGAACCCTAAAATATAAGCGAGATAAATTGAAGAATATATATAACTTTTTATGAGAGTTCTATGATTTTTTTTTTGATAATATTTATAAATTAAAAAATGATATTTTTCAACATTTATTTATTATTTTCGAGAAACATGATATTTGTTTACTCTTCAAATATATTGATTGTGTATAAATAATAATAAAAATGAAAAAAACAATTATAATATATTATTATAATAATACTCCAACGACAAAAAAAATATTTGTAATAATATAATTCATTATAATAATCATGATTGTAAGAATAGTATTAATAATATACACAATTTTTTTATAATTTATCATAATTTTACTTAAATATTTATTGACATATTTTTGTACATTAAAATATCAATAAAATTGTATTATAATTATTGACTTTCGAATTTTAATGAACCATTTTTTGTTATTTTTTTGTAACTCACAGCATTTTGATTAGCATTCTGCGACGGCTGTGATGAATTCAAGCTCGTCGTTCGGCCCGATGAATCATTTGTAATTTTGTGATGGATTTTGAGGTGCGACCATAAATTTGTCGTGTTTCCAGAGAAAGGTATGATTTTTGAACACAAATTACACTGTGCTCTCTTCTCTTTTGTATGTACAGTGAAATGCAACCTAGCTCCTTTTAAAGGAGCCATTTTTCTATCCAGACTTGAGACTGTAACAGTAAAGTTAGATTCAAATTGATATTCAAATTTCTATTTGAGTTTGAGACTGAAAGTTCAAAATAAAATAAAATTGTAATATATACTCAAAATTCAATCGAATTGATCTTATTTAAATTTATATTTTATATTGAACATGAAATCGAAATTTCGTTAACTAAAAATCTAATTTCTAAGTAATTAATGAATATAAATTTAATAATATCTAATAATTAAATATCCATTAAAAAAAATTAACTAATTCAATAAAAAGAAAACTCATACATAAAATTTCATAATTGGGTATCTAACTCATAAGTATGAAATTATAAAATATCTTGTCATCAAATAATGTGTTTATTTTTAAAAAAATAAAGAAACCAACTCAGCATTTAATACTAAAAAAATAACCTTTAAAATAATGCGCTACCAGAAATACATGAATTGATCGAAGACTTTTACGTTTTGAAATTACATATTTAGAAAAACCAAATAAAAGGGACCTACCTTTTTTTACCACACAAAGAGTGTCGAGGCTATCGTAAATAGTTTTTTATGTGCAATTTATTATTTTCATTAAACCTTTGTCAGAGAAGTCAAATATGTTTTGCCGTTTTAGGTACAATTGGGTACAATATGACATTCGTACCGCAAAAACAACATATTCGATCACAATAGACACAATCAATAAATTCTCACAATTTTCACAAAACAATCACAATTCTAATTATCTTCGTTTCACAATACACGTAAATAAGGAGAGAGAGAAACTCTGTGGTATAAATCGTATAAATAAAGTGTCTCTATATAGGAATCCGAATCAACTTGAGTCAATTCGTCAACTCAAATTGGCTTTGAACTGTTGGTAGTATTGATTTAAAGCATAATTTCGATATTTACATATCGCCCCTACCTAAATATCGATATCATAATTTATCGGTGAATTGGATATCGATGAAAAAATATCGATATTTGAATACCAAATATCGATAGTCCTAATTATCGATATTATATCGCCCATCCCTATTTGACAGCATTTGACACAATTTGACAGAAGGTTCGAATTATCCAGAATTATCCAATTTGACACAATTTGATCCAATTTTCGGATGAAAATTTTCCAGAGAGGTAAGAAACATCATACTTCTTAATTTTTGTATCATGATTTCGGTTTTTTTTTTTCGTTTTTCGTTATTATTTATGGTTTAAAATGACAATTATTATCATTTATGGGAAGTCAATTTTGTTCGTTAAAAAAAGTTCCAATGCGTAAAATCAATTTTTTCGTTTATTTTCTTATCATTTCAACTTATTTCGAATTGAGCTTAAACATTATTTTAAGTTTCATTCTTTCGTTTTTGTCCGTTTTTCGATATCAGAAAGTTGAATATTGCTGAATCATCACAACACAATTTATTGTTCTGCACGCGGCTTTGTGCGGTTTTGTGAATTTTTCTTTTTTTTTCTTGACAATTTCAAGAAAAATTAAAATGTACCATATTTTTATCTTATTACAGTATTTATGATGAAATTTCCTGATGTTTTTTTTTTTGCAGCATGACAAAAACTGTTATTGCATTTATCAAAATTAGGTGTAAGTCAAAAATGCCAAAATACTGGATGTAAAAAGCAGAAAAGGAAAAAAAATTATTCACCTTTTTATACAGTGAATTTATCGAGTAATTATATGCTATAAAAGTTGACTTTTACAATTTCATCGAAAATTTGTATTATTTAAAGAAATTATTTGATCCTAAATTTATGTTGAAATTTTATAATTGTACCATTTTTAAGACAATAAATATTTGTGCGACATACACTTTGAAAAAAAAAATAAATAAATAAATGAGTCCTATATTAAATATAATTATTTTTGAGTTGAAAATTCTAATATTTTTTGATTAAAAAATTTTTTTCTTAATTATATTGGAAATTTACATTTCCAATTTGCTTCTTTTCTGTAAGATCATGGTTTTTTGGTCTTATTTTATATACTGCTTCAGAGCGTTTTTCACATTTGCTTGCTCCAATAAAAACCATATAAGTAAATTTTCTCATAAATAAGTATTCCTGCTTTATAAAGTTTTTTAAAACTGCACCATTTATTTAGAAAATTCAACAATCTCATTAAAATTCATAAAATTTTTTCTGGAAATAAAAATTCTTCCTAAAAACAAATACATAAAAATAAATAACTGTAATTACATTTTCATATCAATACACCATGGATTAAGCTCCGTGAAGTGGGCACCCCGAAGTGAGATTTTTCGAAAAAAATTTACGAGGTTCAATTGTCCATCGTTAGTCCACCCTTTGTTCAAAAGTTATGGCCAAAACAAAAAAGTTACTAGATTTCACCCCAAAACTCCGAAATCAAAAAAATGTAAATTTTTGGCTGCAGTTCAATTGTCCAAGGTTAGTCCACGTTAGTCCAAGCAAAAAATTCGTTAGTCCACCTTTTTTTCAAAAGTTATAACCAAGTCAAAAATTTGACCATCAATACTGTAGAAGCACCATACTCCACACGGAAAGTACTAATTGGGTGATGAAGTTCGATCGTCCATCGTTAGTCCATGTTAGTCCACGAAAAAAAATCGTTTGTCCACCCTTTTTTCTAAAGTTATGGCCAAAACAAAAAATTAATAGATTTCACCCCAATACCCCGAAATAAAAAAATGCAAATTTTTGGCTGCAGTTCAATTGTCCAAGGTTAGTCCACGTTAGTCCAAGCAAAAAATTCGTTAGTCCACCTTTTTTTCAAACGTTATAATCAAATCAAAAATTTGACCATCAATACTGAAGTAGCACCATACTCCACACGGAAAGTACTGATTGGGTGGTGTAGTTCGATTGTCCATCGTTAGTCCATGTTAGTCCACGAAAAAAAATCGTTAGTCCACCCTTTGTTCAAAAGTTATGGCCAAAACAAAAATATCACTAGAGTTCACCCCAGAACCAAAAAATCAGCAAAATGCAAGTTTGAGGCCGCAGTTCAATTGTCCAAGATTAGTCCACGTTAGTCCAAGCAGAAAATTCGTTAGTCCACCCTTTTTTTAAAAGTTATGGTCAAAACAAAAAATTTATAGATTTCACCTTAGAACTACAAAAATCAGAAAAATACAAGTTTGAAGCTGCAGTTTAAGGTATTATGTCCGTGGTGAAGATAGGCGCATACTACCGCGAACTTCAGTTCATTGCTTTATTTTCGGTCGCGGTAACACCGCAGCACACCCCAGCGTGCTATTCTTTTTTACAGTAGAGTGAGATATCATCTTGCTACCATGAACTATCAAATACAGTGTTGCCGAGTTTGCTAATCGAGTAGGATAAACAAGTATTTCGAAAAAACGGTACAGTGAATATTCGTGATTGATACGGCGAATTACGTGAAATTTTATTCTTTAATAGTTGTGAAATTTTCAGAAAAATCTATTTCGTGGTTTTTTGGAAATTGAGAAAAATATGCTTCTGCCCATTTGAATACATGTTAAATTTAGGAATTTTTTCATAAAAAACTAGACAGTGAATCCAGCTGAAATTTTGCAGGTTCACTTAGAACGCAAATAAGATTATCTGTGATTTTTTTTATGAAAATCTATCTCAGAATTTCGACTATGGACATAATACCTTAATTGTCTAAGTTTAGTCTACATCAGTGCAAGCTTTAAATTCGTAAGTCAAACCTTTGCTTACAAAGTAATAAGAATTGAAAAAATTTTATAAGTTTTAAAGTCTAAAAAGAGAAATCTACAACATAAAAAGTGCAATACAATAGTCCAAAGTTAGCCTACGTCAATCCAGGCGTTTTATTTGTAAGTGCACTTATCTTCTCATTTTATCAATGAATATGTTTATTAAAAAATTGTTTGAAAAATCACTAAGTAAAGGAAAATTTACGAAATTATTGGCTCTGTGAAATTGATTATGTTGACTTACACGATTTTCAGCTATACATTAGTTAGACGACCCTCCGTTCAAAAGATATTACAAATGAAAAAATCTTACTACGATTTTCAAAAGACCAACTTAGCAAGAGATATTTGCAAATAAAATAATGATGTTTGATTGTTCAAGGTTCAAGGTTAGTTCACGTAATAAAAAGCGAAATGTTAGTTAGTCCATCCTACATTTAAGTTATTTTAAAAATTTTTAAATAACGAGTAATTTGAAAAAGCATTTTCGTAGGAATAACATACTAAACTAAAATTCAGGTAACCATTGAAGATCAGTACTCGTTAGTCCAAATTTTTGATGCGATAGTACATTCTTTGTTCAATCGTTTTTAACGATTGAAATAATTTCCTCACTAAATTTCGGAGAAGCAATTTAGGCAAGGAGAGATATACTAAATAAAATTTGTTTGTAAATTATTCAAATTAAATACACGCTTGTGCAAGAAATACATTTTAGAGTATATCACTTGTTCAAAAGTTACTAACATAAAAACAAATCGACGTTGAATTTCAAAAAAAGCGTTTCTGCAATAAATAGTGTTGTGAACGAAGGTGCAGGTTATTTATTATTGTCCAAGGTTATTTTGAGTTAGTCTAAGCAATGTATTCGTTTTAAAGCTATTTTCAAATGAAATAATTTTTCACGTTTTTTCAAAAAGCACCTTTGAAAGAGAAATAGACAAAATGAAAGATGAATTGTTATATTCCAAGGTCAGTTATTATTAGCCTAATCGTAATACATATTTTTTACCACGCTTTGTTTGATTGATATCGAAAGTATAAAAATTTTACGAGTCTTTAATCAGAATTCTCGAAAAATCGATGTCTAATATTAAATGAAAATGATATAGACAAATTTTTATCAGAAGGCGTATAAATTATTTATAAAATTGATTGAAAAAAATTTTTTTTTCAAATCATGCCGAAATTATAGATTAATGTTTTTTCTTTTTCCTCTTGGAAATGTGTAAATAAAATCAGAATGCAGTTCTGCATAATGGCAGTATTTATTTAAAAATTTCCCAACATGTGAACAAGGTATAATACAAATATCGTAGATGTAACATTTTTATATGAAATTATATTAAAAGAAAATTATAATTCTTAAATTAATGTAGTTTCTCGGGAAGTACAAGAATTTGACATTCTTCATTTTTACAGTTCTAAGAATGCAACATCGCAAAGTCAATGTACCTGAAGTTCCAAACATGTACAATTAAACGAAGAAAGAAAATTAATGAATTTTTGATTTTCTGTCACGAGGAGGATTGTGTAAAATATGTTTTTTGTGGCTATAAAGTATATTATTAATACGAAAAAGTCCTTAAAAGCACTAGGAAATTTTTTTTGAATACTAAACTTTTTATCTATTTCGTTTAATTTTCAACGTTTGGAACTTCATGTACGTCAAAGTCATATATGCACGTAAACCAAAACTTGGGCCTTGAGTTTGGTATTTTTCGTGTTTGTAATCGTCTTCCGCTTTGTCCGGTATCGATCGTCCCATTCCACCCATACTCCTAATGTATTTCTACAAAAAGCAGTGAAATGATTGGTGCTGTGGGCAACGACGCCGCTTAAAATGTAATTTTTGTCTTTCACTTTCAGTGTTTCAGGAATTTCATCCAAACTTATTTTGTTTAGAATAAAATTTTGTCTCTGCTGAAAAAATATATCTATTTCGAAAAATAAAAAAGTTTCTGTCGTTTTAGTGCAAAGCACGATTGAGCAACATTCTTTACATTTTTTGTATTCGTCTTCAAAATATTCATTCACAAGAGTTTTCAGAGTATTTTTAAAATTCAAAGTTAAATCTGAAGGTACAAATTCTATTACTTCTTTGTTTGTTTCCGTTTGTAACCCACATTTCGGACAATCAGTTTTTATAGTAATGCAAGGAACATTTTTAAGTAATTTTTTGAGCATAGGCGTTAAGCAAGTATAGCAATCTAAAATATTATTGTTTGTTTCGAATAATGTACTTGCAATTATCGCTCTATCTTCATAAAGCCCTGCACTCACTCCTTCGCTGACATATTTGATTATAAATTGTGACAAAATGCTATCCTGATTTGAATAATGGAAGTTTTTGGCACTCGAATAATTGCTGTATGAATGAGCCAGATTTTCGAGGATAGAATCAAGGCCACATGTGTTTCGAACGTAAATTTTAATATTGTGTAAAATAACTGGATCGCACAAATTACCGTTCAAAAGAATATCTGTGTTTTTTCGTAAGGCAGGTCGATCGTAGTTCAAGCGAACATTAGGACAGGCCCTGACATATGTCCCTCTTTGCCGATTAATATTATTGTTGGTCAAAGGTTTTCTTATCAAGTCATGTGTTTTTAGAGCCCCTAAATCATTTTTTCGTGAAGCAAACATATTTTCTTTGTTTTCCGCGTCTGTTTCAAAAATTGAGTAGTCTCTAATGCTGTCATTTTTGAAAGTGTCCTTTTCCATAAATTGAGAAATTGATAAGTCGTTGTTAACATTTTTGAAAGTGGAGTTTTTGATTTGATTTTTTTCACTATTGTCAAAAGTAGCGTCAGACTGTGGAAAATTTTTTATTTCTCGTTTGGAATCTTCAAGAGTTTCACTCTTGGTAGTGAAATTTTCAGTTATAGTTGAAAAAGTTTCTTTTTCAAATGTCAGCTCGTTTCCGTCAGAGGATAATTCGCATTTTTCTTTAGTTTTTGTTTTTTTGGCGTCTGGGTTGAGTCCGAACCAATTTTCTTGCTCATTCAAATAATCACATTCATCAATCTCGTTGTGTTTCAAAGATTTCTTCAGTCCGAATTCAGTATTTTTGTTGCGTTTTTTCTCTTTATCGTTCAAAGCAGCAGTCTCAGCATTTCTTTTTCGAGCAGCGCAATTCAACTTTGAGATGCTATCAATCGGTTTAATATGTTTGACCAGAAATTTGTCAACGCGCATAGCTCGATAATCTGAGCCTAAATCTGAATGTTGCAAATCTTTGAAATATACCTCACATCTAGCTGATGAAGCCACATTAGAAGCTGAAGGAAAATATTTAGTCATAACATTAGTCCATAATGGAAAATGTTTCGACAGTTTGAGTAAATGTGGAATGATTTTTGGGCAGTAAAACGCATTCAAGTTTTCAGTTTTTTCGGCTTGTTCGACTTCGTTTTTAGCAAGCTTGTGAATTTTTTCGACGTACTCAATCAAATTTCGATTTTCATTTATTTCATCCTCTAAATGATCATATTCTCGTAAGCTGTATATTTCATTTTTTTCAACGGTGAATGTTTCAATTCGATCTAGTAAAGAATCCTGTTTTTCTTTGCAATTCGAATTCTTCCCGATCTCATTTTGGCCTGAATATTCGCTATAAGCTACAGCAATCACTGAGGTCAATAAATCCACAAAATCATTTATATTTGTACATGCAGAGATAACACCAATGCACCGAACATAGAAATCTTTGATCTTGGGGAGTTTTCCGTCAAAAACTTTTTTTCTACAAATGATTTGAATCAAATGAGCAATGTCAATTCTAATGAAACATTTTAAAGGGTGCTGCAATTTCTCGCCAGTAAGATATAAAAAACAATCTGAAAGGTAAGTAATCAACTTTCTCTCATTGAAAGCTAGACATGTTGCGTTGAGTAGGGCCATAGAATAATCACAATCAGCTTCTGGTGGAGTAGGGGCTCCATCTCTCAAAATTTCCCTCAACCAATAACAAATGAAATTCGTATCATGTTTTTCAGATAACATTTGGAAAGCAGGTTGTATCCCGTCTATAGCTTTCAAGACAATTTGATAGAGAAAAATATGTAATCGTTCTCCGTTCTTTTTTTCGATTGATTTCACTAACTGCCCTGTTGCATCTAGTTCGATTTTCTTTGTTTTTTTAATTAGTTCTTTATACATTGACATTTGCAAGGGTGACCAGTAAAAGCAATGAAAACGATCGATACCGATATCGCGAATGACGCCAGAATACGTTGTATGCTTTAAATCCAAAAGAGACCCGATAGCTGTAGAATTTTTTTCAATGCCTAAATTTTGATTAATCGCCTCTTCCTTGATTTTTCTTAACGTTTCTTTTCGTGGATTGAAAGGTGGGTCGGGGTCACCGAATGATAAATTTTCAACTACTTTTTGTTGCCATTGTCTTGGTTTTTGGTCTAACAGTTTTTTGCCAATCGTTTCCCGATACGCTCCCGTGACTTTTCGTTTCGCATTATGCGGGATTCCGCTTGTATCTGAGATGTGGACCCTCAAAGTAATACCTTCACCAGAAATAGGCTTATTCAAGTAATAACCTTTAAATTTTGACCCACATTCATTACACCCCCCAGAAATTTCCAAATAAACTTGACTCTCAGGTGATTCAAAGACTTTAGCAGATGAAAAACTATAAGCACAAGGCACCTTACATTTTTGAAAACAAAGTTTTGCTATTAAATCTGTCCAACCGTTTTGAAGAATTCTGTATTTCTTTTCATTGTTTCCTTTTTCTTTGTAAAATTTTGACACGGGATGAATTTTGATCCACTCTTCTTCAGGTATCTCTAAATTGAAAAAAATTGGAGGATACTCAGTGACCTTATTTACATTGCGTGGCAAATATTCTTACTCTTCTATATCTTCTTTCAAAACACAAGCGCCGATATCAATAACGTCACAAACAGGTAGGCCAAAATGATTTTTAAGATCAACGAGTAAATTCCAGCGATTATTTCTAACGTAAAAATTAATGGCATCAGCTGTGATTTTACTGTCTAATTCTTTGCTAATGTTTTTCCACACTATGTCTGATCGTGGCTTAAGATTTTGATTAACATCGAAAATTTGGAAACGTTTCAAAATTTCCAGTAAAAATTGAGGATTCGCGTTCAACTGTTTAGGCATTTTAAACGTAGTATATGTGAGTACTGTGCAATGTGGAGTAATAATTCTTTAAAAAATGGTACGTGGAAGTATCGTCTCGCCCACTTTTGCATTTTTCCTTGGCTTCTCAGAGTTATCCAGGGTCCGCGCTTTATATTGCAAAATTTTCTACATAGCAGTAGCCTTGGTGTAGAAATACTGAAAATGAAAATAAATGCAAATTAATGATTTCTTTTGTATCCACAAAAAAAAATGTTTTTTTGAACTTATTTTGTTGAATTCTTGTAGCAAAGTTTTGAGATACAAACAAAAATTCTACAACATGAAAGGCGAGTGGTGAAACTAAGAAGAAATTTACTTTTACGCAAGATAATATGCAATCAACGAAAATACTTTTCTTATGACTTTGAAATTTATTAAAAAATGCTAGGGCGTTCGAAATTTACAGCAAGAATGAGTGATCCAGTTTTATTTTTCTAGGTATTTTGAATACTACGTACGAGAGTTTTTATATACTGTGGGAAATTCTTCAACAAGTAGTATCCTGAAGATATCTTTGCACCCATTCTGCATTTTTTCTTGACTTCGGCGTCATTTAATCCACGTGCGTCAATTTTAGGGGTTCATCCATCACCTTGGCCGTGTAGTAGAAATACTACAAAAAAAAGTCACAAATATAAGTATAGTGATTTTACAAATTATTATGTTAAAGGTAACTAAGATTATTCAAACACAATTATTTAGTTCTTGAAGAAAATTTTTAATGATTCAACAATGAGAAGTAAGGCTACGTTAAAAATTTATTTTTCAATTCAATTAGGTCTCCCAGATTTAAAAACAGTTAAAAGCTTTATTAGGCAGTGTTTGACTAGTGCGACAAAGTTTTTCTTTCGAATGGACCAGACCGACTTTCAGAAAGATCAACAACTTTTTCAAATGTGAATCATTAAGGGTAAAACTTTGAGTAAAAATGAAACTGATTTGAGTACGACACAAAACCTTAGTAAATTATTTAATTATTTTCTGTTATTAAATTAATTATTTAGTATTTATGTTTTTCATGTTATTAATTTATTAATTTAATTATTTTCTGAGCGCTCGAAACGCGTGCAATTTACGGATCGCACGCTAAACATTAAAGAGCAGTTTCATATCGCTTAAAAGAAGAAAAATCGAATGAAAAATTATTTTGGATGAAATCATTACGTTCACTAAGTTAAATGAACTCTTATATCCCTCATATTCAAAATAGAGGTTAATACAAGGGAACGATATATGTATAAAAGGATAAGAAACATGCAAAACATAATTAATTGAAAAAATATTAATTGAAAAAAAAGCATTAACGGAAAAATAGAAATGAAACTGCTTTATCTTCTTTGGCACGTGATCGGTAAATTACGAGGTCCATCAAACCAGCCCCCCCCCCCCTAGTAGTATCCACGGATTTGAAAAAATATATTATAAAATAAAGTGCTAGTTAAGTGCTAATTGATTGCCAAAACTATGAAAAAACAGTTGGGAGAGGGTTATGACCTTCAAAACTCACATAATAATTAAGTGCTAATGAAGTGCTGGAATGAATCAACTAAATGCTCGTATATGATTAAAACCTTATGTTTACCATCTTCACTTAAAACTTCCGAGCAGCTTTTATCGTAAAAATGAGTTTGTCAGTAGTATGAAAGTGCAGTGACATTTGCTCAAAAAGTTCCATTAACAATTTATAAATATGAAAAAATGTTTTTTCTTAAAGTGTACTTAATTCATGAAAATTGATGCAGTCGAGATATAATTTTTATTTAAGTTTCCATATAACATATAATTTTTATAATTAAATTTATTTATCACTTGAATGTAATTAAACAAGGCTGTTATCGTATGTGAAATTTTTTATTACGCAATTTAAACTTCTATTTTCCAATTTTTTATTATTTTAAACACCTTGCAAAATAGTAAAATGCATAAATAAAATCAGAATTAATTTCTTTTAATTATATTTTATTTTATTCTAAAAATGATATAAATGATGTTTAATGGGATCATTATAAAAACCAATGATTTTGTAAATGGCAAAAAAATATAATTTTTTTTTATAATTGAGGATAGTTTTGTTAATAAATATTTTTCATTTTAAATGATTTTTTATAGCTATTTGTTTATCTAGGGTCAAAAGTATGGCGTTTCGAAAACATTGGCCCTGCCGCGAAACGCCATACTTTTGGCCCGAGATAAACATCTAGTTTTTTATACCGAAACCATAAAAATAGCGGGTTGTTTGCCTTATGCGGAGCGACGCAGAAATTTCAGGTTATGTTGAGTGACGCGCAAAAAGCGTCTGCACAGGTCACGTGACGCGGCCATAAAGTACGAAAATGACTTTTTGGTCCGTTTTTTTTGCAGGCCTTACAAGAACAACAAAATAAGAAGAAAATCATATTTTTATCATAGCGGACAGAAAAGCCTACCTTTCTGCCCGCTACAATAAAAGAAACTGTTCGTGAAATGGAAAAAAAAACAATTTCTCGCAAGAGTGAATGTAACTCTCGCCTTCAGCTAAGGCTGCAACTTACACCCTCGCGAGAAATTTTTCTTTTCCCTAGTTGCGATATGTACTATTAAGTATCTCTAATTATTAAAATAAAATTATAATTTTTCGAAAAGCTCGTATCATACGATAGCCAAGAAAATATCGAAAAAAAAATATCCAGCACTTTTTTGCAGCAGATGCCTTGGAGGTTTAAAATTGTTTACTCCGTATAGCCTACACTTTTTTTACCGGAGTGAGATCAAATACAACTCAAAATGAATTTAATGAATTTCTCTAAAACAAAACAAAAAAGAATATTTTGAAAGTGTAATAATGAAACAATTTATAAAATCGTGTTTTAAAATCAGTCATGGATTTTTTATAATAATTTCCGAAAATGATCATTAAATATAGCGCTTTACACGAAAAGACACCCTAAAGGAAAATTTAAAATAACAAAATGTCGAAATTTCTAGGTCAAAAATTTTTTGCATTTTTTTTCAGTAGTCAAACAAATTTCTGAAATTTCTTGAACTTGAAACATTTCTTCTTCAAAAGTATTTCTTTACTGCTTAACTTAAACAATATTTAATACGATATAACAATTTTTTGTTAGATAATTCAATATCAAGAAATAAAAGCATCATAATAACTGCGAAAATGGCAATCTGATTCCAACAACTCGTAGTCAATAAAGAAATTTCGGCTAATAGAGAATACACTGAATATCGTTTATTTAACTTGTTACCGAACAAAAAAAACCAACGCTGTCTCGAAATTTTTAAATTAAAAATGTTTTAATTTTTTCATGTATATCATAATTGCAAAAAATTTTTTTCGAACAAATAGTTTCAATTTTTTTTCTCTCATAATAAAATATGTACGAAGTGAAAATGAAATTTTAAGAGACAATTTTTAGCCAAAATATAAAATTATAAAGAAAAATCGGCATGTGGCAGTTAAGGATAATCAAAATCTTAGCCAACATTTCAAAAATCCTCTACATCAAGACAAGTGAAATACGAGAAAGAGAAAAAAAACATATCTTATCGGTTTGACAAAGAAGCTATGAAAAAATATTCACCCAAAAAAAGGCTTGAACTGAATCGCATAAACGAATAGAAATGAAATAAGCCAACGTTTCCATCGTATATTTTTTTTCAGGAGTATTTTTCAAGAATTTCTTAGATTTTTATCAGTTTGTTAATATTATAACTTTTGAACAAAGTAGACAAACGAAATTATATCTTCAACTAACGTGAACTTACCTTACAGTTGTACTACATCATTTATTTCGTATACGTATTTCCCTTTCTCGAGTGTTTTTTGAAACTTATTGTAAATTGTTATATTTGTTATTAACTTATGAACTAAGGGTGTAATTATGCATTCTTCATTTGGACTAACGTGGACTTACCTTTCACGATTTAACTGCACCTATTAATTAATTAATATCTTCGCCTAGAATGCTATGTTGCAAACTGCTTAATACTTTCTTCATTTGTTAATAACTTTCGAACAAAGACTAGAATAACAAATAAGCAAAAGGATTGCTTGGACTTATGCAAACTTGCGTCGATTGTGCTGCACCATTTATGTCGTATATTCTTTACCTAAGGTGTTTTTTGAAAATTTGTTAATAATCTTCATGCTTGTTAACGCCAACTTCTCAACAAAGGGTGGACTAACGATTTTTTTTCCTGGACTAACATGGACCAGTGGTGTACAATTGAACTGCACCACCCAATCAGTACTTTCCGTGTGGAGTATGGTGCTATTTCAGTATTGATGGTCAAATTTTTGATTTGATTATAACTTTTGAAAAAAAGGTGGACTAACGAAATTTTTGCTTGGACTAACGTGGACTAACCTTGGACAATTGAACTGCAGCCAAAAATTTCCATTTTTTTGATTTCGGGGTTTTGGGGTGAAATCTAGTAACTTTTTTGTTTTGGCCATAACTTTTGAACAAAGGGTGGACTAACTATTTTTTTTCCTGGACTAACATGGACTAACTAACTAACATGGACTAACAATTGAACCTCGTAAATTTTTTTCGAAAAATCTCACTTCGGGGTGCCCACTTCACGGAGCTCATGGATTATTGTTGCTGATGAATGTATTTTTACATTTATTCGATATAAAGAAAATACTACGAAAAACTTTATTCAACATTTAAGAAAATGGTGCAAGAGTTTCATTAATAAGATTTGAATTCGCTGATAAAAAAATGTTGAATGAAAGCTCCGTGAACATTGTTGATAACTTACTCACAAAGAGATAGTTGTGAATTTTATTTTGCACGTTCAATTTTCACCTTATTCGCGATCAGAAAATGTGTACTTTGTGAATTTCAAAATTAGATTTTTCAAAAGTCATCTTTCTAAGAAATCAACAATTTTTTTTATTAAAAAATAAGTTCGTGATTCTCATATGTGTAGATTATCATAAATTGTAAAATTTTTCTTAGTGAAGGAATGACTTTTGTAACTAAATTTTTTCATTGTGTTTCCGGTGGATAATTAAATGAAAATGACCAATTTTTTATCTTGGAAATAAATCTTTCATTAAGATTTTTTTTGAACGAATGAAAATATTCAGAAATGGCTCACGTAGAACAATTAAATTTTTTGTACTAAAAAAATTCTGTTTTCTAATTATTTTAAAGTAATTTTAAAGTTTTTTAAATTCCACAAATAAATATTTTTTTTCCATCAATCTATATTAGCGACAGTTCTGAAATTATTATTAGGACAAAAAACAGTTGATTTCCAATTATTTCAAGTCAAAGAATTTTCTTCTCAGTTGTACGTATTTCATAACTCTTTCATCAATTCCTCTGACTTTACTCCTTTAAATTCTAGTCGTTATTAATCCTCTAGAAATTCCCAAAAAAATGATGATTTTTTCACGTGAAAAAAATATAAATTTATAATAATGAACGTAATGTAAATAGTCATCTAAAGAATATTGCATAATACTAACAAAAAAAAAAGGTAAATTTAGTATAATTAATGAAAATGTAATTACTGAAATGTAGAGAATTAATTGAACAGTTTATTTGTGGTTTCTTCAAGTTTTCAAAAATTGATGATATTCAGAATTTCGAATTTCAATAATGTAAAAATTGTAAATTGGAGTTTAGCTTACTAATTAATAGAGTAAAACTATTGTCTACGGTAATAGTTAAAATCTTGAAAAACTTGAAACCCGAGACATCAAATTTCAATATCAGGGGAAAGTTCTTGAAAAATCTGTAAATCTTTCTAATTACACAAACTAGGAAAATATACTACTGCAAGTAAGAGAATAAAAAAAAGTTATGATGTTGAATAATGATATAAATACTCATTTTCAAAAATACTGAAAACAGTAACAATAATTAATAAAATCAGTACAGTTGTATGAATTTTCCTATTTCACAAATGACGAGTCGTATATTACTAACATGATAACTAAAGATTTCTCCAATTTATGAGTTACAAAGTAGAAGACTACAGAGTACATTGATTCAAAATTTTAAAGTATGAGATTTCTGGCCGAAAACTCAAGAATATATCAGCATGCAAGCTTTCAGAATATGTGTACCAAGGAAAAAGGTATAAGACTCTAAAACTTGAAATTTTTGAAAAAGTAACTTCAATATGCACTTGAATTTCTAATGTGGCTTTATTTATAGATCAAGATCAATACAATATGAATCAGCTCAAATTTAAACATGAGTTCATATTTTTTTTTATTTTAAAATTTGTTTATTCAATTATGAAAATACATGGTTCTATAAATTCTTGTAAATTCTTCATATAAATTCTCTACTCACAATTTCTCAATAAAAATATTTTGAATTCTTGGTAATGCAATTAAGTTTCATGCAAGTTACACATTTTTTTTCTCAGTCTATGTAACTTGAAAAGAGGCATTTAAGCCCTTCGTCACTTTTCATTAAATAAAAAATAAAAAATGGGATTTGAATTTAAAATATAACAAATCAGATTATTTGAAATTTTGAAGCCTGGATATCTTGCTTGATTTTGAGTTTATTTTGAACAAAAAATATAGATATTTTTTAAAAATAAACAAGGTAAACGGATATGGTGAAACTGTTAACAAATTTTTCAACGTGGCCTTTTCAATTTTTCAAAAACAAAAGTATTTTACAAGTTAATAAAAACTTACAGAATTTAGGGAAAATTTGCCCAACTTATCAAAAATTCCTTTAATTTTATTTTTGAGTTTTTGCTACTTCCATTTCAAATGACAGAAATACTACTCATGATATTTTGTGAGGATGCGATGATAAATAGAATATATTTTTGAATACAGTTAAAAAAAGGACGTCACACATTGTTAACTTACACACAGAGAAATTAAGCGCTGCGAACGAATAGAGCTTTATTGTACTCAGATATTATATTACAGAGGATAATATTTTAAAGAGTATTATCCCCACGGAAGATCGTGTGTTACAGAATATTATTTCCACGGAGAAAAAAAAGTGCATTCAAACTTGGTTGTTAGGGCAAACGCCCGAATTTTGGTACTAGATGTATGCATTATAATTTTCCATACCTTAAAGTTATAATCACGGTTACCGTTGCAAAAGAACGGGGTGTGGAAAATAAACTAGCACTTTCTGTCTCTAAATTAATTTTGTATAATACAGGGTGCGCCACCAAAATCCGGACAAATTCAACAAAAAATTCATTACAAATATTTGTCATGAATAAATTTATTTAAAAAAAAACCTTTT
>JAPYZL010153099.1:0-10971 GCA_030522825.1 Platygaster orseoliae
TTATATTTTATAATACTATTATATTTACTGTTTATTATATTTATTATATTTTAGAATCATCGACTTCAGTAGATTAATATACGAGCTGTGGTGTTCACAATGGAGCTCATTCCTCAACTCTCGGGAACGGTGAAATTGGCGCTTTTAGACAGTTTCAAAAACCTATATTTTTGGCGTTTTTGGGTTTTTCTCAAAAACGCAAAAATTGGGTATTTTGGCGCTTTTGAGATGCAGCCACAACTATCCTGTAACATTCGAAAGACCCTTTCCCCGCCGTTCTCGAAAACTTGATGGCCAAGGCTAGAGAATCCCAAGTTATTTTCTTCGCTATCAATCCCGTCGCGGCTCATATCTTGGATATTGAATATACGCCTGGGCCGCATAGTTGGAGGGCACAGCTGCGCTCGACGGGTTTAATTGCCGGAGTCAGTCTTTAAAGGCGGATGCAAATGAGTCGTAAAATCCTGTACAAGCTAGGAGGTGCATTTACGAGCACTGAAACTTCGCTCCTCAAAACCCGGGGACGCCGCCACTACCTTCTTTATCGATCCATTTTCCCTCCGAAAACCCGCGAGTTAAAAAGTAAATCTCTTTTACTTGGCGGCAAAATACGGCAGACAGCGGCTGCGAATCGTTGGCAGGTAGAAAAATTGTGGGAATTTTTTTTTTCCTTGAACCCTTCCCCGCCCCGCCACCCAATCCCCCCCCCCCCCTACACTGACGGGGCCGCAACTCTCGCGTAATTATTTTCCGAGCGTTTCAAAGTGGCCCCAGAAAAGCTCCGGGGTTTATTATCAATTTCTCATTAATTTCTTTTGATCGCGCAACTTTTTGCCTCCCACCCGTAAATATCGGCACCGGTATCCCATCATCTCCTCTACTCGTGGAATGTAATGAGGACGAGTTTTTTCCTTCAACTTTGCGCTTTTTTCCCCGTCGTCGTATTTCCATCTAACTTCCGGGCAACGGCCCAGTATAAGCGAAGAGGTGGGAAAGCTCTCCCAAAACGGAGGTTGATCTATCAAACTTTTTTTGAATTCATAGGAACTTGGCGCGAATCGGCTTTCCTATCGAAAACTTTTTTTCAAATTTCAATACATGTTTAATACTACAGTGATTATTATAACATAGTTAGTGAGCTAAAAATACTATGGAAATTTTAAACTTGACTCGAGATACATACAAAAAGGTCATCTCAAACTTTTGTGCCTTTTTTTGAATGAAAATTTATTTGCAACTTCTCTACCAAAATGGTAGAGAAGTTATATTTTTATTTATTGTTATAAATAATAATTATAACAATTATGATATTAACATAATTTTTTCATTAACTGAAATATTAATTGTTTCGTCGTGGACAGTTTTCGAAATTTTGGCTAAAAAGTTAATTATTCGTAATAGTCATTCAAAATTTTTTTTATAATTTTGAAAAACTATTTTTATAATTGTTTCATTAAAATGTTATTTATTTATTTTTTTTTTTTTTGTAGGTAAAGTTCCATTCAAATATAAAAAAACTTCTTTTTTAGTTTTCGAAGAAAAATGTTATTGCAATCGTGATTTTTAGGAAAAAGTCAAAAAAATTTTACATCGCATCAGATTTTTTCCTTCACTTTTTTAAATAGAAAGTTGGTTAAATAAACAATTTTCGTCATTAATTTCTTTGAGCTAACATTCATTGCTTGAGAACCACGATTTTTTGAATTTAAAATGACAATTTTGTAGTTACTTCAATTCTCTATTTCCTAAAGTTTCTACAAATTCACATGTGCCTGAAGTTTCAAACGTTTAAGAAATAAACGAAAATGATAACAAATTCGTTTTTCAACTCCACCTGAAATTAAAGTAAAAATAATTTAATAATTTGTGCTAACAATTGTTTGATTTCAAGAACTATCTATTACTGTAACTAGGCAAAGTAATGGGAATAATTTTTTCTTATTTCGTTTACTTTTAAACGATTGGAACTCCAGGAATATAAATTCACGAAAAAACGTCAAATCAAAAAAGTTATTATTTCCTTTCATCTGTTATGAGTTATTTTGAAAAAAAAATTAAAAGCTTATTAAATTATGCTGCTGATAGTATTCACGACACGAAAACAAATTGTATAGTTAGAAGTATAATCTCACATTTTCAAAAACTTAAAATAATACATTAAAATTGAACAAAACTTTGTCACATAAAAAGGAATGAAAAAACTCACGCAGTATGTGAACTTTAATTGGAGGAGAAGAATTTTTTTTCTTTTTCATGATAATCAGAGAAATGTTTAAAAATAATTAGGCTTTTTTCTTTGAAAAAAAAATTCTTACAAATAAACTCAAATGAGGAACATTGTTATCGAACAATTTTTGGTGAACTTTTAGAATTTTAAGAAAATACACCATAAAAATGAGTGAAAAAATGGCACTCTAAATTTAAAATGCAGTTTTAAAACAATGAATTCAGCTGACAGAGATTTATGCTAAATTTTATTTATTTAACTCACTCCTAATAAAAAAACACAAAATGAAACAAACTGATAAAATGTTAAAGCTTTTACGTTAAAAAAAAAAAAAAATTGCCGAAAAAATTGTTTTCTTTAAATGCAAAGGAAGGTTGAGCTACACTACTTTCATGTTGTTAGTGATTTTACTGGTTCAAGTTTAGCATCAGCTGTTTCCTTCGCATTGTTATGATACATTGTTTTCACATCAGTTTTTGTTTCAGAACAGTGTTCATCTCATCGAATTACAAGGAAATTTCGTGTAATAGAAACTTAACATGGAATTCAACTGTAATAGTGAGTATCTTTCGAGAAAATTTTGTGAAAGTGCTTTTGTAAAACTACCATTCGCCATTGCCTGGGAAACAGCAATTTTCGACGTAAAAAATTAACGCGAAACAGTCAATTTTTGAAAAAATTCGGGAAAAAAGTTGTTAAAAAAAAAAACACCTTAATTTGCATTACCAGAACGATTTGAGATCAAATGAGCTTAAAGTCTTGATAAACACACGAGCAGTGATATATGATGACAATCATGTACCTTTACCTAATTTCATTAAAAGTAGGTATACTATCAATTATCACTAAACTTCCTAGATTTTCAAGGACTTGCTTAAGAAACAAAACAAAAATCACAACTTTACCAACTTTCTCAAGGACGTTGGCAATTTCGACACTAGTAACGCGCACTACCTTCATCCCCTGAAATAATTTCCTACCAAGCTGCTCCTTTAATCCGTATCGCACGCGGAAACAGCGCTGCAACATTTCACAGGTTCACATGATCTTGCCTAATGGACAAGCGCCGGTCGCCCGCGGGCGTCCACCAACAAGCGAACAATTTTCTCTTTTCCCTCTATCAATTTTCCTTTTGTTTATCCACCCCGCCCGTAATTTTTGTTTTCTTATAGTTTTTCAGTTAGAGGGTAACGCAATCGACGGGCGCAATTTTCCAGCTGTTCGTAAAAGTGGCGATACATATAGGGTAAGTGGTCGGGTCGAATTTATGCATATGAAGAATAATATTTATTTAAAACGATATTGGAAAAATAGCGGGGACGCGCAAAAAGCGGAAAAAATTGTTTTTTATCAGATAGCGTCTCTCAAATAGATTGCAGCGAAAGGGTGAACTGCGAGAAGTAGGTACAACAACAGGATAAGCTTTTAATCCTAGTTGCTTAGAGCCCAATGACGCTTAGGCGAGTTTTACATGCATTAATCCTTACCAGTGTGATGGGTTCATGAATAATAGTTGCTGTAAACATGCTTTTACCTTAAACAGAAAAAAATTTCGAGTTATTTTTTGTGAGATTAAATATTTAACACGAAAGATGGTGGATTATTTAGAATATTATCGTATGGGTAAAAGAAAAAAATTATGTTAAAGGTAAATTTGTATTAACCAACAGAAAAAATTCTGCTCATTAACTGCAAATCAATTGTTTCGAGTTTTGTCTCTGAAATTGGAGTTCAAAAGAAAGATAAGAAATGGAAGAATGAACAAAAATTATAGTTATAAATTTCAATCATTAAAATGAAAATATGTTAATCAGAAAAATTTTCGATTGCGGTATTTTGAACCTATTTCGATAAAATCGACACTACGTCTGTTGATGATAAATCTAAATTTTTAATATTTGAGCCAAAATCTACTTCCTTCATTTATCATTAATTTTTCGAAAAAGACAATATTTAAATGATTTTTCATTGATCGAAGCATTTAAGAAAAATTTTTATATTTTCAAATGTTTTATACATTGTGCAGTAGAGTTCTTATCCAGAATTTTATTATAATCAAAAAATTCTATTTTCATTAAACATAACTACTTGAAAATAGAGTTGATTTAATTAATAGATACGAATTCACTACTTATTCTAACAACATTATTTCAGTTTGGAATATTCCTTATTTACAACATCTCAATGGTATACTTTTTCAAATCCAAAAATTTTATTTTTCATCAGTTAAATGTATGTCTACCCATACCTTTAACTTTTTATCCTCTGTTTGTTTATCGATTTTTCACAACTCTTTTACTTTACGAGAAATTCGACGAAACAATTCTCATCGCAAATTTATGAATTGAGAACTCTGGATAATAATGCTAGAAAGAAATTTCTTTATTAATAAACAAAAATTTACAAGAATGCAGTCAATTTGGTTTCTTGATGCAAAGTATTTACAATTCGCAAGTATTAAAATCACAAATTTTTCGGGTCTAGATATTTTTGTTTTTTATAAAATAAATCTATTACCATACTTTTGAAACAAATATTTTTATTTCTTGCCTTTATTTCGAATTTTTATTGTGAAGTAAATTCTATAGAAAAAAATCGTCATAAAAATTTATGTTGGCCTTGATTTCTTCATTAAAACATGTATTTTTATGTTTATTTAAATTTCAAAATTTTCGATTAAAAATTGAAGTTTTTTTCACATCCACAAAATTCGCGATCAAGTTGTTATTCCAGAAGTCTTAATACTTCACATTTTCCTAATTGTTAAAAAATGCAGTAAATAATAATTAATAATAATCAATTTTATGTGTCTACACCTTTTTTTTCCATAGAATACCTCAATCTAATTTATCGAAAAGTCACAGACACAATCAAGTGTAAAACGCCGCAATAACTATTACTCCAACACATAAAAATTAAAAATTTTCTCAAATAAACTTCAACTATTCCACAACGCTCACGGAATACAAGAATAGAAGGAGTTTCTGCAACTCGCGACAGAGCAAACTGAGTGTTTATTTCCCTCAAAAGTGGAACGGCATTAACCCTAAATATCATTAATCCATTAGTCTATTCCGACCCCGCCATTACTGTCGACATTTTTACATGGAAGCACGAACAACACGTAAATCGAATTAAACGAAAAAACCGGCGAGGTGGAATGGTTTTTGGGGAAGGGTAAAATCGAGGCATTTCCATCATGGCGTCGCGCTGCGCTCATCGGTTTTTGCTGGACATCCTCGAGGCATATACCAGGTTCGACGCAGTTTTAGAAAAAGAGAATTACCGGCTCCTCTCATGTTATTTTCAATCTCATGCCAGGCTTTTGCCCTCTCTTTTTAGCACCCTCCCCCTCCTTTGCAACCAACCCCCCTGCCCCCCCCCCTCATATACTCGCTTTTTAGTTTGTTCCGTATTTCGTGATCGTTCGCATGTTAATTTTCCACGGGCAGTGATGCCCGCACGCCCCCAAGGCATAGACGTCGATGATATCCGAGAGAGCCGAGTTTATACGTGAATACGTCGGTAAAATTGAACGAATGCACTCTGCCCCGCGCCAACCCTTTTGCGCGCCACGGCTTGTTTTGTTGTGCAGCCATGCGCCGCTTAAAACCGCATCATCTCGTAATTCATTTTTGTGTCAATATTAACTGAAATTTGCCAACGGTCGAAATACGAGCTACGATTCCGTACTCGCTCGGATTTTCTTGTCTGAGAAATGAAAATTTTCGTTGGCACAACGAAATAAATTGATATTGGCGATAACTTTTTTTATTTTTTAATTTTGATTATGCATTCCTTTATTGTCTCTTAAACTTCCAGAGCCAATCCAATTCACAAAGGGAATGATAAAAACAATCTTTCTTTCAAGCTTTCGGCTTGAAGTGGGAGAAGCACGTGGGAGAAGTACGTACTTCCCCCACGGTTTAGCGTGAGAGAAGAACTTTCACGTCAACAGTCAAGTAATTCATCATTTTTCCAACTCTCAGCAGGGGTCCGAAATTACACATTCCTTGCGGGAGTTGAATAAAAGCCATTTTTTGTCTCTATAGATTGTATCTCACTTGCATTTTCAAAATAATGCTTAAATAATGGCTTCCGTTTGAAGAAGTTTATAATATGCATTCATTAAACAAATGCACTGCATATAATATGAATATTCATTACTTCACATATAAGCCATTAAATGACCACTAGAAGCCAATTTACATCAAATTTCATTTCATATTAATATACAAAACGAATACATTATATACTTTTTTACAGGGCACCAAATTTTTGATTCAATTGTGCTCAGTAATACAATACGCGAATTCAACTAAACACGTTATTAACATGTGAGTTGTCCCAGGTTCATACCAAGTATTACAGAGAATTTCAGCTCGGATGCTTTTAAAATTGCGATTTTTCCCGTTACGAAAATTGCACGAAACACGACGTTTACTGTTTCGTTCGCCTCTCTTACTTCCGAGCTCGGATTAGTGATTATGAATTCTTTATATTGCGAATTCACGGTCTCGAGTGGTACCACTTAGTACCGCGGCCCTTTGCGTGGAAGCGATTTCTTCCCGTGACAGCCCAAGACGGATCTTTCTCTCTCTTCCCGTAATTGCGACACCGCCTGTTACATGGAGAATCCACTTTTGACCGCGGAATATGAACGTTTCACCGTCAAGAACAACAAAAAGGGAAAAAATAGCGATGTCGGGGTGAAACTAGAGCAACGATTTCGAGACGAACGTTTTCGAAAGTGGCTTCTTTTAAAGTATAATAAACCAAGTCAAATCATTTATATTCATTCAAATTAGAGAACTGGAGTATTCGAGAATTTAATAACACGAAATGTAAAAACAACAATAGTATCGAACTTGTTAATTGAAGGCGTTAGTTTATAAGTCGATTGCAAACTTATGGAACACGCGTTCATGGTTTTTTAAGCACAATAAAACTATATTCATATACGATTCTTTGATCTTCTGAGCTAGACACGCTTTTACTCGACAGACGGTGTACATTTTAATCTACAAATTTATCTGAACTTGAATCATTTTAATGAATAACATCAAAGTACCGGCATGCGGTGCTCCAGAACGATTTCAATGAAAATGATACGACGTTCTAAATAACCCAGTTACCAACATCGTCATCGTCCCCAAGGGAAACCGAGAGCCATAAACACCGTGAAACTCTCGGCGTTTCGGCGCAAAATTAAAAAGACTCTCACTTTATTAACGTCGCCTGAAGAAAGTTCGGCGTCATTTGTTAAGCGCCTATCATTTTCTCTTCACCAATATGACAGAACCTTGACCGCTCGCGAGCGTCTTGATTTACGGCGCTATCGCGGATTATACGTCGAACTAATATCCCCAGAAGACGAGACGTTTGGGGAACCGTACATTGTGCGATTCACGACTTTCACCGGATCCACAGGAGTTATCAATTACGCTTTACTTGTTCCAAGTCTTTTGTTCTTTCTGATAGCGTTGCCGACCATTTTCCCGAATCACTTTTGGCGAACAGCCTTTTTCCCGAAAACCGTTTTCCCGAAGGGTTTTTAATTTTCCCGAACCGGAAATTTTCTATCTGAAATGTCTAGAAACGCCATGATTACGCATGCCTAATTTGGAATTTTTACCACGAATCTCCTTATTGAAGACTTCTTATAAAATTCCAACCGAAATTCGGAAAATAATACTTTCGGGATCACTGTCGTTCGGGGGAAAAATACATTCGGGAAAATGGTCATTCGGGAAAATGACCGATCGGGAACTTGGATTCAGGAAAATGACCGGGAATCCGATTTTTTTGCCCACGGAAAATGAACTACACTGAAAAACCGATTTGGTTCACGTAAACAAAATTTTGGCTCAAACAAACAAAATTTGATTAGACGGTAGTAAATTTTGTTTCGTTCAAGAAAATTTCTGTTTCAGCTCACTTGAATTTACTTGTCCGAACTAAAAATATTTTACAGTCACAAAAAGTTTGTTTGTCTGAACTAAAAATTGATTTAAGTGAACCAAATATTCGATTGGTGAAATAACGACGTTTCTTCGAGCCAACTAAATTGGTTTTTCAGTGTACCATCATGGAATCGTATCGAATAAAAATTGTAACTGAAGATGGTGAAAATATTCAATACTCGAACCGCCTTTATTAAAGGGTGCCTAATCGACATGAAAAAGATAGAAAACAACTTGAATTTATTTCAGACCGAAAAGTTAATAAGATATTCAGATTTTTTTCTTTTTTTTTTTATATTCAATTTTGTAATGAGTAAAAATTATTAAAAAATCATTCACGTAACTTACAAATAATAACTAGATAATCATAAGATCAAATACACATTATTTTGTTCATTTGTATCATCTGATAACCATCTTCCACTATAAAATAACACTTTCAGCAAAAAAAAGATAAATGAAAATAATTAAAATTAGCATAAAAAACGTCATGTGAAAGCATCCATAATAACTTTTTAGATTCATTTAATGGAAAAGAAGCTTTTTCTCAACAAGTGAATAAACAACCAGGAAAATCAGCTAAGATCTGAGTATTTGTGACACACGTAACTTTAGGCATGAAAAGTTTAGAAAAACGAAAATTTCTTATATATTCGGATTTACTTTTCGATATTCTTTTAGTTTAGACATGTTATCGGAAAATTTGATCAATTTTTAAATAATTGATTGAAAAAATAAAACCTTGTACACTCTGCATTCTAAATTTTACAAAGTATATTCTACAGTAAAAATTTTTTCTCAGTATTTCATTTACAACACTCCATTTTCTTCATAAATAACAATTAGTGTAATTTAGAAAATAAACTAATAGTGAAAGATTATAAATTATCCAAGTTTCTTAATACTGTTAATATATATGTATACTGAAGTTGCAACTAAATGTGAAATAAGTTCCCTTAAGTCATGTAGACAGTATAATGTGATACATAAAATAATAACGCAATAATATGGAAGTCCGGAATTAAAAGGAAAATTTGTAATTTCAGATGATTACCTTAGGAATATGGGACTTTTTACAATTCCTTTTCATAGAACTTGGAACAATATTCTTCTATGATACGGTTCTTGAGACTAGAAAACAATTACAGTTCTAATATATTTATTATCATTAACATTCAAGCTTTATTAAAACAAGGGGCAAGAATTATGTATTTCAATAAATTTTGTTAATTATTGCCTATCACAGATTTTTTAAACTATTGTTAGCAACTATAACCGTACGTAACATCGATAGAATATAAGAAGTAATTATCAAATGTACATAGGTATATTATTTGATAATTATGTTATAAGGTACTTTCTATTACTATTATTACATTTTTATATAATCAGATGTAAAACCTGTGAGTTGATAAATTAATAAATAAGAATATCAATTTTACCATATAATTTTTGTCAAGCATGTAGCTTGATTATTATTTAAAATAATTCGACAACTCTTCCAAAAGAATTATTTCAATTTGCTATGGAAATAGATTAATAATTTATTATTGATTAGTATTTCTGCCTCACTTCTTCAGCGTTTAACATATGATTTTTAAAACTACCGAATCATAGCAAACAATGAAAAAAAATCAGGAAAAAAAACGAACACTCCTAAAATCATAACACAAAGAAAATAATTTAAAGTTTTGAAAGTCTAAGGCACGATGAAAAACTTAAAGTCAAAAAAACAAAATATATAAAAAAAATTGTTCATTTCGTTAATAGATAATTATATCACGTAATAATTATATTAAATGTAGAATGTTTTACTTTCTCAAGAAGTTATCTATGAAATAAAAATTATTTCTGTTGCAAGACCACAATGTCACAATCACTCTTATGGCTGTCATTTTTTACACATTGTGTAAGCTGTCGCAAATTAACCCCGCAGTACGGGATAATAATTATGACATTTGAAACAGTTTTGAAAAACCATAGTTTGTAGCAAATATATCAACTATCACATTGTCGAATTTTTATTTTTTGTTGGTAACATATAAACCAATAAAAAATAAAAATAGCAAAATAAAATGATAAAGTTTAACTTAACAATGAAAATCTTTAATCTTGCAATGTTCTGTCAGTAATAATAGAAAAATAAATCAACGAGTTATCTTTCAGAGCCACATTTTCGAATTTATTGTATCGATATTTCGACCCTCATCGGGTTCTCATTAGGATCCTAAAAAAAGATCAAAAACTCAACAAATGAATTGTGCAAGAAGAATTATAACTCAATTCAATAAACTCGCATATTTAAGGAATTGTTATCCTTTAAAAGTAATTAAAATCAATGCTATGCAATATGTGAAATATTCACTTAATCAATTCTTTATTTAATGTAGTTCTAATTCTGTTTGTAGTAATATTCTTTTCAGATTTTAATCTTTTTTAAGGATCCTGATGAGGACCCGACTAGGCTCGAAAAATCTATACAATAAATTTGAAATTTTGTCTCTACGAGAGATCATTAGTTAATTCATTTTCCTAAGAAACTCTACCGATTCACGTTGCAATATCCTTTATTTGACCCTACACTGTAAAAAAAATTTATGGTATTTTTCCCATACAGGTATTGAAAGCAATTAACCCGTTCCAGATTATTAAGTTTCTTATGCCGGTGTATAGTAGCAATACCATACATACGAGGTTTGTTCAAAAAGTATCGCAAATTTTGAATTTTCGCGGGCTACGTATGTTCGATTTTTGATCTTTTGGTGGCGTTATGTTGGTACT
>JAPYZL010153104.1:0-23875 GCA_030522825.1 Platygaster orseoliae
TCATATTTTTCTGAGTTGAAAAGTCCTTTGCCACTTTTCACAAAACTCAAAAGCAAAAAAGATATTCGAGTTAGAAGTTTCGACCAATCAGATTTCTCAAATTTCAAACTCGAATATCTTTTTTGCTTTTGAGTTTTGCGAAAAGTGGCAAAGGACTTTTCAATTCAGAAAAATATGAAGAAAATTTCTGTAAGGTTTGGTCTGTGGTTTTTATCCCCACTCTTTGTAAAAGCGCGTTTATTGGTAAAATTTTAAACTTGAATATCTGTGTTGATTTTGAGTTTTGTGAAAAATGGCAGAGGAAAAATTATCTTAGAATTTCATAAACTATAAGCCACTAAAATATTAATTGCTGACTTTGGGACACCATGTATAACAATATATTTGATTATATATATGTATTTATTTCAAATATGTAGCAACTGTATAAAATGTATAGAAGATTAATATAATTAGGAACAAGCGTTTTCAGATGATTGTGAGAAATGATTTAAAAACTTTGTATTTGATATGAGGAATAGTTATAATGCATATCAAACATATTCATAAACCTCGTAGTATCTAATAAATATTAAATAAAACTAATATCATTATATGATAATGTGACGCGATTTGAGAAAATATACCTTAGGTTACAAATCGTTTAGGACTACTTTCCAATGCCTTTGAAACAGATAATGTGCCTAAACGATCGGTACCCTAAGGTATCTTTTCTCAAATCGTTTCACATATATTAGATTATATATATACAGAAGAAATATATTATCAAGATATAATCAATGTAATTCATGTATTAGGAATTTATATTGTTAGGTTCATGTATATTTCAGATGATTGTAAATTATAGTTTATTATGTAGATGAAATTTCAAATATATTGAAATATATTTATTGTATTGAATGCTCATATAATGAAGAACTTGTATATTTCAGATGATTTTCAATTAGGATTATCAAATTTTGTGTTTGATATTAGGGATAATTATAATTCAGCTGAAATATATTTACATGCTTTATTAATATATAATTATTGTCATACAGAAGAAATATAAAAAATTATGATATATTTGATAGACTATTTATATTATAAATGTATTAAATGTATTGGATATCTATACAATAAGGAACTACTTTATTTCAAATAATTGTGAATGATAATTATTAAGTTTTCATTTGATGCAAGGAAATGGTCATAGGTTATTTCAATTTTATAGTACATTTAATTTGAAAAAATTATCTTCGAGAAATCTAACAATGTAAAATACTATAAAAAAAGCTTTTTTGATGAATAAAATATATTCAATGAAATACAATTTTCTATTTATTTGTTTGAGTACGACTTCGCAACCTAATATTGTTTACGAAACATAGTTTGTTTATAGTAACATTTTGCATTACTATGCATTAACAATACTTATAGATAATAAAAATTCTTCGGAACAGAAAACTTTTACGAGCACTGAAAAATTAAATTGGTTGGCATTACCAAAACTTATGGTCCTTATTTGATTAATCAAGTATTTTTTTCACTTCAATAAATTTTGAGTTTAGACAAAAAAATTTACGTTTTTTATACCTTATTTCACGTTTTATAGTTAAATATAATTTTTACTGAATTTGTTTGTCTGAATTTAACTTTTTTTTACTAAAAAATAGTTTATTTGTAACAATTAGAAATAATATAAGTATAAATATTCTGTTGATCAAATAACGACCAACATTTTTGTTTGAGCCAACTTATATTTTTTTTCAGTGAATTTTTTTTTTTCGTTATTTAAACAATCGTCAAAATTGCTGTAAAATGAATGACGTCTGGAAGAATTTTGGAAATTGCTAATAATATGTATTGTTATCTTCTGTCCCTGTCATTATCAAAAATAGGATTAAAAATAGAATGCAAATTGAAAAAAATACTTTCAAATGTGATTACTCTTGATTCTATCGTCGATATATTTCAGAACAATAATGACTGTTCACGAAATGCGACCTGGTGCTGTTTTCTCATTGTACGACAGATGCGTTGGTCATTTTGAACGTTTTCATTTCATCGGTACGCGCTGCAACGAGCCTCGGGAGACCGCGCAGCCAGCTCCGTGTTGATAACGAGCGAAAAACCGCAAACGAGAATTAAAGGGCGACGCGGACTTTATTATATTCATGCATGAATCACCAAGTACTAAAATACAAACCCACAGACGCGGAATTTCGAATCTCGCGTTGATTGGCTTGTTAAATTTTCACAGCGATTTTGACCTGGCAATAATTGTTTTGAGAGCTAAAAAAAAATTGTGTTGCATTTTGGAAAACATGTTACTGTAACGTATGTTACATGTATAGTCTAGGAATTATACGCATGCTTGATTTCAGGGGAGTAGGCAAAAATAATTCACATATTCACCTTATACAGTCAACCAAATTTGGTAAAATATTATGCTAAAAAAAATGTAAAAAAATTGATTTTTTTTATGAAAGGTACAAAAAATTGAGCTAAAGCACGTTTACCCATAAAAATAATTCTCCAATCACGATTTAGAGCTATCAAAATGGCGAAGGCTGCGTCAATGAAAATGGCGGAGCGGGTAATCCAGCGTTGCCAATCCCACGGTGTTTATAGAGATCGTTGTAGGAAGCTTTGTAGACGAAGAACGAGTTAATCTCGCGGGGATGAAATTTTTTCGCTTCTCGCGCTTGGTGTATTCGCGATGCCACGCGAGATTGCGATAAAACGAACTAGCCATGCTGCTCACGGCGAAGGTACAACTGACACTGAGTGACGAATGGCGCGTAAGCCTCTCCAGCTATGATTGCTTAATTCGCATGTGGCCGCTCGAAGCCGAGCACTCGTTCCTCGCTTATCGAGATCTATTGCGATGGAATAACAAGTTGCGATAAGTCGAGTATTAAGAGCATCGCGACGCCTTCGACGCACGAAAATCCGATTTTAGCCCGATCAAACGACGTTGCCATGAAAATCTCCACAGGGAGGGGGGGGGGGAGATCAAGTGTTGGAGTATTGATATAGTTACGGATAATAAATACATTATAATGTGTACAATCGATATCGAGTAAGCACCAAGAAAAAGTAAAGAGTTGCTGATTCAAAGAAGTTTGTGATTTTTAGATTCTGAGAAAAGTTAAGAATTTCAGGTATTTCCGTTCGGAAATGCATGAGTTGTTTTTTACTGTATTTTATCCCCAACATTGATTAGTATTTATCTTTTGAACATAATACGTAATGATAAAAATATCATGTATAATCAATACACAGTTATAATGAATTTTTGGTAAAAATATATCGCTGTAAAATGTTTTATGGATTTTCAGTTTTTTTTTTTTTTTTTTTTTTTTCTTTTAATTGACGTGTGTTCTCTGTAAAATTCAGTTCACAGATTCCAACTATTGTTATACATTCTTGAAAAAATGTGAGGACGTAAGGTTCGTGTATCTGAAGATTTCCAAAGAAAATTTTTTCTTGTGCTTCTGAGCATTTGAATAATTTTTTGAATATTATTTTATTTCTAAGGGTTCCTAGTATTCTTGTATATTACTATATACACAAATTTAAATTTTGATACTTGAGAAATCAAAGTTTTTCTAAGTATGTTTTTGTTATTTTATAGAAAATTTTGTGTTCATAGATTTTCAACAACTGATGATTTATAATATTATCCGGTATTATTCATATTCTTTATAATTAATGGAATTCCGTCGGTTTTTTTTAAGTTTCTTTAATTTTTTATTGATTATTACATCAATTTTTGTGATTTGTTGCTTTACAACTCAATGATTTTTATTGCTAAGGTATTTCTATAGATTCTTAAAGGAATTTTATTTAACACAGATTTCGAGTATAAATCAGACATTCATAAAATTTATAGTATTTCCTCGTTTTGAAAAGTGTTTCTGAAATTTTTCACGTGTTTTAGAATGGAAATATTTAGAAATTTCGTTGATTCTCATGGAGTACTGTAAAATGTTTGGACTTTGGTGCTCAAGAATTCGAAGTACATATGATGAATTTTCATTATCTACACAGATTTTTGAAATAAAAATTTCTCCTAAAATTATGAGTATTTATGGACTTTTATTTTTTGTCGAATTTCATTTCTTTTTCCCGTTCATTTTCTAGCTTGTTCTGAAATCCCTTTTTTTATTGACGAGTTTTTTTACTTCAAAAGAAAACTTGTGATATATATTATTTATATTCATATTTTCTTTCAATTATAAATACACGTTTCACAAAATTTTAACAGTTAGATACAATCGCATTTATGAACAATATTATAACTTGAAACATCAAGTAATATTCAAAATAACATAACTCATAATTTATACATGTGAACTCTAAAATAAATTTTTTCTCTACTTCCTATTCATTTTCGTCCGACCTTCATTACTCTAAAATGGCCAATCTGCTTTGCATATGGTGCTTTTTCCATTCAAAACTTCGATGAAAACATCTTTCGAGGTGATTGAACTTCTGGGAGAGTATTTTTTCAGCCTCGTTGCGTTCTTTATTGGATCTCATCGCGAAGCTCTTGATTTACGTATTTTTTTCTCCCTCGCGATCGTCGCTTTCTCATTTTCTAACGGTAAAAATTTATTGCAACATTTTTTAGATTTAACCCATTTGTTCTTTAGCTACATTTATCATTCGTTACTGTAATCATTATTATGTGAAAAATAATGATAACGATCTCACAAATAAAATAATATAGTTTTCATAACTATTATCCATTCAAAAAAAAGGTACAAAAAAAAATGTTGTTCTGAAAAGTTTTCTGATTCTGTTTGTTTGAAAAACAAAACTCTGAAAGACTTCAATATTCTACCATGCTTTGAAAATACAACAAACTATTACATTTCATTTTTTTTTTTTTTTTGTTAAGGTCAACTCCTCTGTTCTTAAAATTTATTTTCATTTATTGACCGAATCGAATTGATTTTTCTCATCAATCAGTTTCAGATTTACGGTTAATTTCGTTGAATTAGCAAAAAGCATTTTGCTACCAAAAAAAAGGGATTTGCTAATCAGCAAAAAGATGTGCTGTTTCAACACAACTTGACAACAATTTTTTTCAACAAAAAAAAGCTATTGCTGCTTACAAAATTCGTTATGTCTAGTTGTATAAAAACAGTAAGTCATTTTGCTAATACAGGAAATCCTTTCTTTATGTGAGTATATAGTACACTGAGAGAAAAAATGTTAACTATTAAGATATGTATATTTGGTTATGGCAAAATAGATATATATTTGACCCAAACGTATGAAACTTTTAAATAAGTATAGTTTTTTGACAGTTACCAAATTATATTCAATCAAAAGTGTTATACGTTTAGGGCAAATATATAATATCTATCTCTCCATATCCAAATATACATATCTTAATATTAAATATTTCTTCTCTCAGTGTACTAGCCACTAATTTCAGGACAGTCAAAAAAACAAAACAAGACATGAATGTTAAGTCTATTGTAGACTTGGAGAATATTAGTGATTATTACAATATCGTTTTTTGTTACTATGGAATCCAATGGATTCATTACCAATTACTTGGAAACATTTTACTTTTTCTAGTTGTTAATTGCATTTTGTGTAATATTATGTAATTAAAGTTGTCAAATGCAATGAAAAAAATAGATTTGCGGTAGCATCAAAAAGATGCACTGTTTCAACACAACTTGAAAAAAAGAAGTTTTTTTTTGCAGCAGTAGCTCATTTTTAATGTCAGAGCACAATTAATATGCATAGAATTGAATTGGACAGTAACTGTGCTCAGGTACCAAAAAATATTTGTTAAAGTAAAAAAAATATAAGCTACTGCT
Organism: Platygaster orseoliae; assembly: GCA_030522825.1. Lineage (NCBI taxonomy): Eukaryota > Metazoa > Arthropoda > Insecta > Hymenoptera > Platygastridae > Platygaster > Platygaster orseoliae. The sequence goes on from JAPYZL010153104.1 coordinate 5,826, forward strand.
GTTAAAAAAATTCGTTCTGTCAAGTTGTGTTTAAACAGCACATCTTTTTACTGATACTGCAAATATTTTTTTTCTGTGGCAAAATGAAAGTAAGTGTTTCAAACCCTTGACACTAGAGCCCACACGGCATCTGCATGGCGGACGCAATAACTTTATTCCTCCTCTCAAAAACAGACAGCTCTTGGCGCAACAAGACCCGTCTGTTGGCGGTTCAGGCCCCTGCGCGGGCCCACCCTTGCGCGCATTCGTCACTCGCCTCGCGCTCGCATATTATAAACGCTATTAATTTCTCTAAAGGAACGCGCTGGCCCGTAAAAAGCCCTCTTGTACACGAACAAAATGAGGGAAATAGAGATTCCCTGCGTTCCAAATGCCACTATTTATTTGCATGCACCCCGTGGACCTTTGTGCCAGTTTCACGAAACCCTAAGCAGCCATTTTGGAAATAAAAAAAATGTTTGAAAAGGTTTGGAAGTGAGTCAGGCAATTGTGGATTTTAAAGATGAGAAACATTTTTGAATTACCAACTAAGTCTGTTAGTTAATGGGAATCATTCGATGAGTTTAGTTTGTCGATCGCGAAATTTAGTTTAGTTTAGTTTAGATTTTGTTGCTATATTATTTTTTTTTGATATCAAAGAAAATTTGAAAATATTTAGAAAAATGCGTTAAAATGAAGTGGGAAAAATCGAGAAAAATTATAATTACCTCAAAAGTATTAAAATAAAGAATTTTATAGTCTAAAAAAAATGCTAGATATTTCGAGACTAGAATCATTTTCATACTCGACTCTTCGTATTTGAAAGATATCGAGAAATTAGTTTTCTAATTCTCAAAAATTGCGTAAAATCCCGACATTAAAAATACGTTCCCAAAATAATAGCTTCATTATGAAAGTACATAGATATCAGACGATCTGACTTGGTACCAACACTGAAAAGGCAATTTCATTGGCTCAAGCAAACGTTTGCTAGTTATTTGGGCAAAAAAATATTTGGTTCACTTGAATAACATTTACGTTTCAACATACTTGAATTTTTTGTCTGAGTTAAAAAACTTTTAAAGTCAAAGAAACATTGTTTGTCTAAACTGGAAATTAATTTAAGTAAACGAAATTGGTTTTTTAGTTAAGCTGGAGTGTCAAAAACAGCGTTTTACGTAACGTTATACCTTCAATACCTTTAACAGTATTGAAAAAAAGGAGTGAAAAATCTTGAGACTCTCATTTCCACTCAACGCCGAACGACATCGCCAGATATCGCGAGTGCTTCCATGAGAGATGACCCGACGATTTCATGAGTGAATAGCCCTTTCATTGCAGAGATCGGCATTCACCAGCGCCCACGCGCGCGTTCCATTGGGAAGAACGGATAAATCAATATATCCACCTGACGACCTTCACACAGCGTCGACGTTCATCGATTACGCTCTATTTTCCCAGCGATTCACGGATACCGATTTATCGGGCAACGAAAAAATACTTTAGCAAAAATTTCAGGGTGGAGCTAGGTGATCCTTCCCATATACAGTTCCATGGATTAAGATCTTTTCAGCCATTGTAGATGAATTTGGTTACAAACAGAAATATTTTACAGTTTATCATCACGATTTCGATCAAAAAGCTGAAAACGGCTAAATTTCAATATGTATGCACTAGACTTTTCCAGAAATAATTTTCAGATCTTTTGAAAAGAAATTTCGGACAATCAAAAATTTTATCTGGAAGCAAAATTTTTTCAATATATTTCTTGAAATATTTTTAGTAGGTTGAAAAATTTATAGTGATGATCAAAGTTATGATAACTGATGAAATTTATATGCATGATGACAGAACAGACGAAATATAGTTAAATAATAATTAAGTATATTGTTTTAAGTAAAAAATGTAAGTGTAGTAATAATAAACATAAAAATCAATGAAAATACAAAAACAGAAAAAACTATATAATGCGTTGACATGATGATGATGATTTTTGAAAATGAAGTAATCAATAAAAATAAGAATTTAAATATATTAGAAATAGGTAAAAACGATTACAAATGTACCCACTGAGAACTAGAGGACGTAGCATATAGTTTTCTGTTTGTTCTCAAAATAAAATAGAATTCAGAATTCTTAATTTGACTAACTCAAAAATAATAGCAATTATAGCTTCAGAAAAATTATGAATATCAACGTTTGGCTAGGATAACGTAAAAAAATAGAAACTCGATAAATCTTTTCAACGCAGTGATTTGTGAAAAAAAAAATTTACTAAAATTTTCAACTGTGGAGCATCAAATTTTTATAACAAACTTAAAAAGAAAATTTATCAAAATACCAAAGAGTATAATGAATCATCAACAAACTGTGAACAAATACTAAGAGTATTAGGACTCAACAAAAACAAACGTTTAATGGAAAATCATAACAGATAAGTACGATTTGTAAAATAAAAAATTTAAAACCATCAAATCATAAAAATTAAAAATATATCGATATATCAATCTAGAATAATGCTATACAAGTTATTTGTATTATTAGCACTTTATAATAAAACGCTACTAAATCTTACAAACATTGTAAAAAATACAGAAATCTAAAAAATGTATGAAATATTCAAAACTCACATATATGTGATTTTCCAAGACATCTTCAAAAATACTACAATGAACTATTAGAGTAATTAGAAAAATTCACATTAGGATTAGCAACAATTAATGATTGGAATTCTATTAGCATAAAAATCTTTACGTGAAATTCAAGAAATCTATATAACAATTGATAATAAATAAAAAATTGAAAAAATACTAGTATCTGAAAATCGCTCAAAGATTAAATATTTTAGCATTGTATTTCAGAAATCTGTAGGGAAAATCATAGAAATACAAAAAATCTATAAAAATATTACAAAATTGTATGCATTACATAGAGTACGAAAATTTTAAGAAATACCTGAAACACTTAAAAATTAAAATCTTATGAAATTTTTTGATTTTTAATCTTCGACGATCTGGTTTCGGTAATAAGATGTTTCAATGTCATTAATATCATAGTTTTGAAGTTATACACATTTTGAGATCCAGAGTCAAATATTTTTAATTAACATAATCGCAGTATAACGGTACTTGATTTTCGTAACTTTTAAGTTACTTAGATTGTATATAATTTCACTACTTTTGATTTTTTTTTTAATTATGTATTTAACTTGAAAGGTTTTCTAATTTTAATTTCTTTGTAACTTCCTGAAATTCCATTTTTTAGGAATCAAAGTGTTGCGAAATTTCGCAATATTTTCAGAAATATTTAGACTGAAATATTGGCACAGATTTTCTATAAAACTCCTACCAAACATTTTTTCTTCATGCACCCTTATGATTAGAATAAATTATTATATTGAAAATGAAGCGAAATATCGCATTTCATTTTTTCGAAAACACAAATAAAAAACTAAAGAAACTCAAATTATTATTCGAATATTGAGACACACTATTTCTGTGTATTACAATAAATCTATTCTGAACATTTTATTTTTGAAAACCTTTCCTGAAACTCTTTTTTACATAATTTCCCAACCACGGGAAGCCCATCGAGATCGGATTCCCTGGCTCCCAAAATGGGATCCGCGTGAAACGAGCGCCTAATGAAAAAACGCCATTCGCGTCACGAGTCATAAATACATCCCGGAGTTCATTGATTCTTAATACCGCGATTGTCATGTAAATGCGAATTTTACGAGGCACTCCTGCGCGTGCATAATTGAGAGCGACGTTACGTCCTGCTCGCGTCCTTTTTTCATGCATTTTTCACTCGCCCTCGACGCTTTTCACGCAAAAGCTTGATTATTGCTCTATACAGATCTGCACAGATCTGTTTTGTAATAAAAATAAAATGATGAAGTTAAGGTAGTGACAAAAGTAGTAATTAACTATATGCAAAATTGTTGGGAAAAATATTGTTTCTGTCTGTAAAGACAAGAAATGAGATAAAAAACGGTCAGTTTGTTTAATAAATAATGAAAAAGTAGAAAAAAAATTTTTTTAATTCCGAGCATATTATTTTAAAAAGTACTGACAAACAGTTTACATTTTTTATTAATGAAATATTTAGAAAATATATGTTTCAAAGAATGCTTGTTATTTTTCTTGTTTTTTTTCCACATCATGACATGTTTAAAATATATGAGATATGTACATTCAATCATTTGTTTTCTTTTTGTTCCAGGTAAGGATTCGTGGAATGTGTCTATCTAATGTGCAATACAATCTAGTTCTAAGCTTCACAGTTTTGTACAGGTTAGTAGATACATGAGAAAATTTGTAAGATGGAATGCATCTTACCTTTCTGACAAAGGACTAACACCCAAATAAGAGCACTTACTAACAAAAATTATTCTACAGTTATGTTTCAAATTTTAACACATTATTCTTTACACGATAAGATTACATTGCGAAAAAAAATTCTCATTTCTTAAGGTTCCTTTTTGAAATATTACAATTTGTTTATTAAGACTTCTGTGTAGAAATTTAAAAAAGGCTTTGTTTTTTTTGGTCGTATATAATTATAATAGTGTATTTTGTCCAGATCGTCAAAGTTTAATAATCACGAAATTTCAAGAGAAATATATTTTTTTATTATTTCAGGGATTTCCTGAAATATATATTTGGAATTTATATATTTTATAGATGTTTTTGGTATTTTTATAGGTTTTTTGTATGAATCTGATACACTCAACAGATTTTTAAAATTTCATGTTGAAACATTGAAATGTACAGCAATGTTAATTTTTGTGTATTTTCATGGATTTCTAATTTATTTCTAGATTGCTAAATAGATTTCTAGAACTCGATGCTCTAGAATTATGTTTCCATAGAATTTCAATAACTTATGTTCTGAAACTCAAAACCAGCAATTTCACTTTTAATTCAATGACTCATTCCAGTATTTTTGAAAACTTCCAGAAAAATCGCATCCACGTAGATTTTCAGTATTTTGTAAACTTTACATTTTCAAACTTTTTTACAGCATTTACAAGATTTTGTAGCCTTTTAGAGTATTCTTCGAGATATTCTCAAAGATTTTTATGAGTTCATTTATAAGTTAAGTTAAACAAGTTAAGTTTATAAGTTAATAAGTTTAATGTTATAGATTTTTTAGTTTCTAAGATTGTACGTATTTGTTCAGATTTTTCAGATAGTAGTTTTTAATAAAATTTTTATAATTTAATTATTTCTTTGGAGTTTGTTGACGACTTTTATTATTATTATTATTATTTTTTTGTATTTTTCTGAGTTCCTGCCTGAATTTCCAGAATTTTATTTTGAACTCTAGAGTGTGACAGTGTCTTAAATGTTTATCATTTTTGAAAATTCTTATTTCTTTTGTTGATCACTGAGTTAAAACAATTTCTTCAATTTTTTTTACATTATCTTAGTTAGACATTTATAATTGTATTTTTTCTGAACCTATGATTGTTGTTATTGCTGATTTTTATTTTAAATTAAAAATCCTCAATTCTAATGAAATTGAAGAATTGACAGAAAACCTATTGTTATGTCCTTCAGATTTTAGTAGGTACAGTTTCAACAAATGTCCCCTATTATGATTTTTTTAAAATTCTAGTTAAAATGTTTCCCATATTTTTAAATATCAAAATTATTAAGTAACGCATAATTTTCATATTAGCATGTATATGAAAAAAAATTATCATTCATAAGTATCTAACGTTCCTTCCTACGTTCAAGAATTTCTCAAGGACAATTTTGAGAATAAACATCACAAAATTAAATTGTTTTAATGGTTGTAAGTGCTTCCGCACCTGTTAGCGTATACACACAATATCATTAATTAATCATTAGATACATTGAAACACGTTTCTTTTTATAATATTGAGCTCAAGAAATTGCTCTTTATAAGATTCTTAATACAGGAAAAAACGTTTTATTCTAATAAACGATAATTTTCTCTAGTAATCGGTTGAATTTTTATTTATGTCACCGCTGATTTGAACTGAAAAGGTCGAATTTAAATTAATCTTTCTACTTTCATCTATTATGATTCGTATTTTAATCAATTTTCATGTTCATTGTTCTTTTTTTCCATAAAATAACCATTAATTGAACCGAAATTTCAGAAAGAGTTTACCTCCCAAAATCCCTTTATGCCTACGCACCTGATATATATCCAAACGTAAATATAACAACCACATAAAAAAATTCAATTTTGTTGTAAGTTCGTAAAAATCTTTAATTTCGCTCTATTATCCTTATAAAAATTTTGTCTATTCAAAAAATCCGTTTACCTGACAACCTTGGCTCCAGATGCGAAAGACTTATCAAGAATGCAAAAAATTGGACATGCTCGAAGTGCACCCACTGAGAAACCTGTGAAACATAATTGGAGCCTGTTTTTCGGTCGCAACTCCAGCAGCTCTGTATGAGATAGAGCCTCGGGATTGGGAAGCTGGATTAGGTCGTAGGCCCCACCCCGGGGCTCCCTCAAACCCTGGCCTAGCCCGTCCCCTTTTAATCTTCGGGAACCGAAGGGAACCCCGTCTCTTCTCTTCCTCCCGAAGCCTGCGACAGCGACCCGGTCCACCATACTAAATCAGACAGTCGCGGGCGGTCCTTCTGATCTATCGCACGAGGTGCTACGCGATACCCTGAGCCTCCTCAGGTGACGCTCTATCTCGTGCTTCAGATCGATCATCAAAGCCTCGTAACTTAAAGTCGCGCGTTTTTTTAGTTTTCTTGATGGTGGTGTTCTGTGTTTTTGAGTTTCTTGATTTTCGCGGCGTTACTGCATGCGCCCAGTGTGTGAGTTTTGTGGTTTTGGATCTCAGGAGTTGTGGAATTTCGGGCGAAAGGGTTCTTCTGAGGTAATTTGTGTTTTAGATGATGGAGCATTTTGATTTTAGTGGATGAATGTTTTGTGATGTTAACCTTTCAATTCTTTCTATTCATCTAGATCGAAGAAATAAAATGATTATCCGGGATCACTTATATCCTATAGCGTGATTTTATTGCTAACTAATCTGGAATTTATTTTCTTCGAGTTTGGGTATTTTTTAGTGTAATAATAAATGATTTAAAGTTCGAAAAATGAATGTTGTTTGATGGGAAAGTTGAATTTTTTCTATTTAGGTAGGAAAGTTAAAAGAAATAAAATGAAAAAGTATCAGAGATCTGATTAACGGAGATAACTTATGTCCAAAAGCGTGATTTTTTTGCTAAATATCTGGAATTTATCTTCTTCGACTCTGATTATTTTTTGATTCGATTAGAAATTGATATGATGGATGGTTTTCATTTTAGGGAATAAATTTTATTTTATGTAAACGTTTAATTTTTTCTACTGAACTAGGAAAGTGAATTTAAATGAAATGAAGAATAAGTAGCGATCTTGATATAGAAGAATTTCTTATTTCCTTAAGCGTAATTTTCTTACTCATAGATCCAAAATTGCTCTCCTCTGAATTTGGTTATTTTTTGAAATGAAATACATTTTTTTTTCAATTTGTTAACAATAATTGAAACATTAAATTGAATACAGCCTAAGTCCTAAAATCACTACAGTTTCGATACCTATAATTTTAGAATTTCGTATTGTTTGTGAGAATGAAAATATTAGTTGTCATAAACAAAAGTTTGATTGTTACGTCAAAAACTTTGTATGTCTATATTTAACTGAATAATTGAAATTATTACTGAAACCAAGAATTTCTTTTCGTGTGACGTGTTACTATTACAGAATAAAATCGCTAACTAATGAAAAAATGTAAATTTGTGGATATTTTTCCAAAAAATAAAAAAAGATCATTTTTTTGTTACGATTTGAAAAACAGTCACTTTTACTCCTAATGAAATGTGCAATATTGAAGTTCAATAATTGCTTCATAAGAATTATTGAAAGTTATATTTGACGTAAACATAAAATACATCTTATTTTTTCACCAGAAAAAAAAATTTACTGCATTTTACAAAATCTATTATAGTTAGAAAAACGAATTACGAATTAGACGATTTGTAAATCGTGAATCTCATTGCAAAATGTGTGAACAGATGTAAAATTTCAAATTTTTATTGAAAAAATGAACGATCAGGTAACAACAAAATTATTTTTTAAAATAAAAATTAACCTCCCATTATGCGAATAAAAAAAGGTCAATGAGTATTCCAAAAATATAACATTATAAGTTTTAGTATACCAATGAAATACACAAAAACTTCTTAATAAATTCTCAAAACTATGAAAGTTGTTTGATGTTTTACAATATAGTATTCCATTACTCTGAGTTTAAAGAATAAAAAATTTTGTAATTTGAACCTTCTAAAGGCGAAGTTCTAGAATTTGATATTATAAAATAGAAAATTTTGTTCTCTAATATTACAAAATACAAATTTAGATTGCAATTCATTTGATTAATTATATTTCAAGTAAAGTCAAAGAATCAAATCTTTTTGCTGCTACAGGATATTATTATCTTTCTGTGTTTACATTCTGCACAAATAAAAAAAATTAATTGTCTTTTAAATACTGTAAATAATGAAATTTCGGATATATAAATTTTATAGAATAATTATTCTCAGAATATTTAAAAGATAAATATTGATTTCACAGTATACATTATTCGGTTTTCAATTTTTAAAACTTGTAATTTTTTAGTAGAGAATTCTGGTATCGCTTATTTTTTCTTCTTAAATTCTCGTGTTTGAAAATTGACAATGTATGGTTTTCTATTTTAGATACCTCAAACATAAAATTCATTCTTATCAGAATATAAAAATTTCCTATACCGTTTATAGAGCTATATATAATTATATTCTAGAATACACTAGACCAGTGGAATATACAATGACTTACTAAAATTTTTAAATCTTGGAAAGAATGTTTTTATCTTACAATATAGTATTTTGGGACTTTAAGTGCCAAGAATAGTGATTCTTCAACTTTCGACCTTTCAAAACATAATTCTAGAATTGAAAATTAAAAACTTTCTACTGTTATATACTCTAAATTAAATTCAACTGAAATTCATTCGATTTATTATTTTTCAAGTTGAGTCAAAAAAACAAATCTTTTCGCTACTACAGCAAATCATTTCCCTTCTCTGTGTAAAGTCAAACCAAAGAATGTAGAAGAATTTTTTCACCTATTCAGTAGACATTGCGCCTGAGAGAAATTCTTGTTTCGGCGCTACTGACCTCGCGGTAATGGCCGTAGACAAGCTCCGAGAGATGAATAATCGATGAAAATCGCAGTGCATTATGAGCCAGGTCCCGCGTTGCGCCGGTGATGCATGTCCTCGGTGTCGATCGATCTCTCGCGCGCCAACTGCTAATTGCGCGGCGTCATAACTCTCCGCCCTTTCGCCCCCTTTTCGCGTATCGATGTTGCCGCTTTTTGCTCGACTGCCGAGTGCAGCTTTTTTTTAACTGCAGCGATTCGACTCGCTTTTGGCCGAGACAGCGATTCACTTTTTGCCCTCATTAAAATACAATACGCTCCGCGTGATGAACTCCACCCTTTCAAATGCATGGACACCCTTCTATTTCGAGTTTGGGCGGGTAGAAGGGGAAGGGTTGGAATTGGGAATGGTTTAGACAGGACGTGACATTTTGTATTTCGAACGGCTTCGTGTGAAGAGAGCTCGAATTTTTCAAAATTGACCAATTCGTCAAACGAAAAAGACATTGTTAGTGAATAGTTGAATTCGATTTTTCAAATTAGTCACAATTCGGATAAAAGAAAATAGGCAAAATTGACTGATCTAGTAAGTAAGTATTTCAACCGGGAATTCGTATCAATTTCAGCTGATTCCTTGGTTCAATTCTTAACATTACAGATAATTTTGGCTGATTTATTATTTGACAGTTACGCTATTGAATGGTGCATACCGATAGATTCATGTGTAGAAATATTGACATGTAAATAGTCAATTGTTGACTAGTTTATTATGAAAGACATACATATTTCTGAATTAGTAGTTGATTGATAACAAGTTTTTTTAAATGAAAATAGGAGGTTTGCAAGTTATGTGAAATGATATTTTTCACAGATTTTGCATGTGAATGAAACCTTTAGTTTTGAAACATCAAGTTCAAGGAACAGACATTAAATTTAAAAAATCTGGATTCTGAGTCGTAAAATTGATGATTTCAGATATCCTATACATAAATAAAGAATTTCTCAAGGTACGATGTGTATAATTACAATAATAATATCTTTGAATAAAAATAATTTGTTCATAACAGAAATTTTTGTTAAAACAAACAAACAAACAAACAAATACATATAGAATTGAAAGATTGTATAATAATTTTCATAGTTCCGTGTAACATCTTTCCATGATTCTCTTTTCCAACCGTGTCCCCACTGTTTGAAACTCCCCACTCATTAAAAACATAGTTTCATCTGAATGATTCCAAGATGAAACAAGAAAAATTTCTATGTATTGCAGTAATTATCTTTCTTTTATCTCATAGATGTCGTTTTTTATCATTAAAACCGATGTTTGAGACAAACAATATGCTTTACTACCGCAAAAACTGACAAAGAATAGTACAGAAAAAGAGAAAACCTGCAGCTGAATTTGATGGTATGGTCTTAAAAAAAACCTTATTTATTATATGGTCATAACTTCTATAACATTTTATTTATAAAATAAAGAATTAAAAATTACTTGATTCGTGTAAATCAATCAAGAAATTACTTGACAATATGATAAATGCAACAAATATACCTATGCATTTGAAACATATATATTTGTTACGAATTTTTCCATGCATCGACACTGCAAGGTTTTAAGAAGCTACTCACAAAAAATCCAGTGATTTTTTTTTATCTTCTTATATAATGTTCTTGAAAAATAAAAATAAAAATAAGTATTTAAACTACAGATTTTCTCTATGACTTGAAAAGTAGAAAAAAAATGCTATGAATCATGTCACGCGTCGTTATTGACGAAGTTTTTTTACGTACAAAAAATCAAATTTATTTCGACTGTAGTGTAATCTTTCTCACATTCAATTGCTATAATAATTTCATTTTTTGGTAATCGAATACGATATAACTCACAAACGAAATCGGACACGCCTAATGACAGTATATTGCTCATGCCTATTTATATCCGATATTTACGATTCGGTTTTACCCATCGTTATTTTTAAATTTATAACGAAAAAATGATGAAATACAAAAATGTTTTAAGCTTTGTCGTGATTTGAAAAAAAGACGATTGTAAGACACTTATTGTCAAATTCATGATGAATGAAAAAAAATTTTTCGTATCGAAAGTTCCTGAATTTTTTTATTGAACAAAGTTATTTTACAAATGCTGAGTTTTCAATAACGATGAGTATACAAAAATAGCTTTTGCTTACAGACTTAAATACAACATTTTTGTATTTTAATGTAAGTGACAATCTTACATAGAAGAATTATAAAATTCTACTGGATTTTTAAGAATCGATAATAGGGTATTTATTTTCGAGAAACATGTAACCTTAGAAAGTAGAAAGATGACAATTTTTCATGTGGGTACGTGTCCATCAAAATTCGTAATCGTAGTTATTTCGTCTGCATCATCTTATATTCCAAATTTGATCACTAGATCCCCTGCAAATTGCAATTTTGACCGAGTGAACTGATAAAATATTTCATGAAATCAACATATTTATATGTCTGCATATGTATATGTGCCCAGACACACACACAGTCTAGCAAACAAATTACATATTTGTTAATATATTTACATGCGATTCGTTGATATACAGTTCTCCATTCCCTAAGTTCTTCGTCCAGATAACCGATGCGTTCAATGTCCTCAAAAGCTTCTCTACACGAGTCAATATTTAATCTTAATATGTATTTTTTATCCATCTCTGGCTGCATTGTTCCCTGAAGTAAAGGAATTCCCAAAGTATCTAGGACATGCTTTGCACTTATGATTCTTCTGAACGAACGTTCAAGTATAGCTGCATCTGCCACTGAAGAACCAATTATATTTAAAACTATTGCAATGTAGATAAAAATGAGATATGGCACTTCACTTTCTTCCTTATACATTATTGAGTCGCATCGTGTACTTCAGAACATTATTGTGTTACAAAATAATCATCAATTGAGATAGAAAAATTAAGAAAAGGCCGAGGAATTTGGACAAGTGACGAAATACTATCTTCAAATATAAATAAAATGACATTTTACATGTTCATCTAGACACCAGGCAAAGTTCGATAGGGAAGTCATTGAGAAAAATTCAAAAATCAATATTTTTGGAACGCATGTGCTTTTTTTGGCACTTTAGAGTCATAAATAAAATGCATGAATTTTCAACTATACTCTTGAATTGCTTAATTCTCGTACTTCACGCTACTAAACTAGCAGAAAACTTATTCAATCGGGCGACTATTGGTTTAATATTACTTAATGTATAAAAAACGAATAATTTTCAAGACGTACCTGACGGTATCCTTGCACTAGCCATTCTTGCCCGCTGGAATAGTAGAAATTGATAAAAAACAATTCAAAATCAGCTAATATACCGATGAAAATAAAGCGAGGCTGAACAACTTAAGACTTGTTATATAGTTGATATTCTACGACTGGTAGAGTTGTACGAGAGAGGGGAGTTATCTCGTACCACGTGTAGCACGTGGAAGTTTCGACATGCTCATGCATCTACGCGCATGTCACTTGTAGTCATATATTATCGGTTAAATTCTAAGTAATCGAATACAAAAGACCTCGCATAAAAAAACGGAAACGCCTAATGACAGTAGATTATTCATGCCTATTTTCACCAGACATTTTCGATTTGGCTTAAACGATAGTTGATATTTCAATTCGATACGAGAGAATGATGCAAAACTCGTTTTTTTTTTTCGTTTTGTCAACGTCATCAACGTTTGACAAAAAAATCAATTGGTTTTCTAAATATATTCAAACTAACGCAGTTGTAATATTTTGTTCTTCACATTCACACAAATACATACAAAAGGAATACATAAAACACCTTTGCGTATCGAAAGTTCCAGAACTTTTTTATTGAAAGTAGTTATTTCACAAATGAAGAGTTTTCAGTAACCATGAGTTTTTAATTCCTTAACTCGATAGAAATTTAAAAGACATACAATAGTAGCTTTTGCTGACAGAATAAAATGATAAATTTTTGTGTTACAATGTAAGTGACAATCTTACATAGAAAAATAAGAATATTCAACTAAATTTCCCAGATCCGATAACAGGGTACTTCTTGTGCAGAGATACATAACCTTTGAAAGTTGAAAATTATTCATCTAGGAAGTGTCCATCAAAATTCGTAATCGTAGTCATTTTGTCAGCTTCGCCTTATAGTCCCAATTCATCGTTTAGAATCCCTGAAAACTATAATACTTATCTTTGCTGTGAGCGAATGAACTGATCGAATATTTCAGAAAATCAACATATTTATTTGTCTACATATATGTATATGTAGACATAGACACACACAGTCCAGCAAACAAACTATATATTTGTTAATATATTCACATGCAGTTGTACAATATGCCTTTCTCAATTTCTTATGTTCTTCGTCCAGACAACCGATGCGGTCAATATCCTCAAACGCTTCTTTACACTTTCTTAGAGTAGATCTTATTATATCTTTATGAAAGTCATCGGCCTGTAAACTCCCGTAGATTAAAGGAAGGCCCACATTTTCCACGACATCCTTTGCACGTTTGATGTCTTGGTACGTAAGTTGAATTGTAGCTTCATCTGTCGTTGAGGAACCAATTATTATATATTGCAATGTAGATGAACTAAAATATGACAATTCAATTCACTTTCTTCTTAATGCTTCATTCGTCGCATAGTGTACTTCAGAACATTATTATGTACCGAAATAATCGTCAATCGAGATAGAAAAATAAAGAAAAGGCTAAGGAAATTAGACAAGTTATGAAAATACTATCATGAATTAATGTGTAATAGACGAATAATTCTAAAGACGGACCTGACGGCGTCAGCGGACCAGCCATAGTTGCGAGTGCAACTGTTAAAATTGACAAAAAACTATTGAATCCCAGCTGTTCCCGGAAAACCACACCCCAGATTCGGACATAGATTTGATCCAACTTTGATCAAATCTGGAGTTCGATCCCACATTTGATCAAAGTTGGATCAAATCTACGTCCGAATCTGGGGTGTGGTTTTTCGGGTTATACCAATGAAAATAAAGTTAAGCTGAACGACGAGTAATTTGTAATAGACGTTATTCTACAGACAGATAGAGTTGTATGAGTTAGGAAGTAGGAAGTTATTTACACCCACATACCACGTGTAGAAGTTCCGATAAGCTCATTCATCTGCGCGCATGTCACTTACAGTACCAGGGCCGGATTAAGGTTGTGGGGGCCCTTTTTTCTAAAATAAAATTTTTTTTCTAGTGTACAGAATTTAAAAGTAATTAACTTATTTAGGTTACAGTTTACAGGGGCTCCTAGACCATGTCCTACACGGTCCATCTTTTAATCTGGCCCTGTGCAATACATATCTCCACTGCTGGAATCTCCACACTTCGTAAAGACGGAGTTTCCTTTAAGATATTGCAGGATTAAGGTGACTTGCAACATACTGTAGTGCGAGAGAGACGCGTAGAACGTGAACCAGTTGACAAAAAGAAGGACAAAAAAAATGTCTTGTAAGTCGTCTTAAACAAGAAAACTTCCAGAATCACGCAGTTTATCAATTTTTTATTATGAATGCTGTTTTTAAATATATTTAGCAAAAATTCTGACAAAAATTTTACTTACTTACGTGAAAAGTAACTGAGAACTGTTTCAAAATAAGAAACATGCAAATGGGTACTTCAATAATGTTTTATAAAAAATTACACTTTAGATATTATGTCTGTCGATCACAAGTTGTGTGAAAATTCAATTAAAAACACCTTTGAGAATTAAAAATGTGTCATACTGTCATGCATAACATACAATGCAAATAATTACCATCAATAAATAAATAGAAGAAATACATTGCTTGCATATACATTAATTTATGAAACAAATTTTAGACAGAGAATATTTACATAAATGTATTATATTACTGACAAAAATTTTTAAAAAATTAAACTTTTAATTTTGGTAGAATCTTATTATAATTCTTAGTTGACATAGAGTCCCTGTGATTGAAAGTACGATTGATTTTCTTTCTTAAAGTAAAGAAATCTATTAACTTTTTCCTGTTGCATTCAAAGTCCTTCTTATCTTTTTTTGAATTTCGTAGAATCGACAAAGTTTAATGTTTTCTTTCACATTTAACGAAAATTCGTACAACGTAAATAAAACAAACACATTCGCGTACTGAAGATATCAGAATTTTTTCAATATTGATATAAAAATTAGGGTTAAAAGGAAGAATGAATTTCCATCTGAATATTTGGCCAAAAAACATTGCAAACATAAGAAAGTAAAATTTTACACTTTTTTGTGTTCCACAATGCAGAACTACGCAATTCCGATTTCGATTTGAATTCTATTTGAATTGTGTAGTAGGATTTTTATTTCTTGAATTTTAAATTCTCTGAAATAATATTTACATTCAAAAAATTCATATGTTCAGATTTCCACAATACTGAAACCCTTTAGAAAACAATAAATTGGTATTTCTTATCTATAAACGTCAAATAATCGCTTTCACCGAAAAAAACGATCGTTGATATTTTAATTTGGTACGAAAGAATGATGCTCTGCTATACTATTTTTCGTTTCGTCAATGGTTTGTCGTCATTGTCAACGTTTGACAGAAAAATAAATGAGTTTTCTAAATAATATCTATTGACTGATAGAGTTGTAATATTTTATTCCTCACATTCACATAAATCCATACAAGAGTCATACATAAAAAACTTTGCGTATTGAAAGTTCCTGAATTTTTTTATAAAATGAAGTTATTTTACAAATGATAAGTTTTCAGTAGCGATGAGTTTTGAATTCTACACCTCACTAGAAATTATGAAAACAACATGTTTGTATTTGAATGTAAGTGACAATCTTACATAGAAGAAAGAAACAATTCTACTACATTTCTTCGAATCGATATGAGGGTATATATTTGTCAGAAATATCAACCTTAGAATTAAAAAGCTGAAAATTGTCAATGTAGGTAAGTGTCCATCAAAATTCATAATCGTAGTTATGCCGTCAGCTTCATCTTATAATCCCAATTTATCCGCTAGATCACCTGTAATAAATTATAATACTCATCTTTCTTTGAACAAGTGAATAGATAAAGTACTTTATTAAAACAACATATTGATATATATATATATATATATTCATATATGCATATCTGCACACACACACATACACACAGTCTAGCACACAAATTATATATTTGTTATTATGCTTACATGCAGCTGTACGATATATATCTCTCCATCTCCTACATTCTTCGTCCATATCACCGATACGTTCTATTTCCTCAAACGCTTCTTTACACATTATTAAAGTCGACTGCAATAATTTTTTTTTGTTTTCATCCACCTGTATTTTTCCTTTAACTATAGGAATCCCCACGTGTTCTATGACAGCCGTTCCACGTTTGATGTTGTCGTACGCACGTATAAGTGCAGCTTCATCTGTAGTTGAAGAATCAGTTGTGAAAAGTTTGCTTTTTATTAAAAGTTAAAGTTCAATAGAGTAGTTATTCGGGAAATTTTAGAAAACGATAATTTTTGAGCCCATGCCCCTTTTTTTGGCACAAAAATAGAATGCATGAATTTATAACTACAAGATAAAATTGCTTATTCTCGTAAATCACACTACTTAATTTACCCATTGTATAAAGAACAGGGTAT
Organism: Platygaster orseoliae; assembly: GCA_030522825.1. Classification (NCBI taxonomy): domain Eukaryota; kingdom Metazoa; phylum Arthropoda; class Insecta; order Hymenoptera; family Platygastridae; genus Platygaster; species Platygaster orseoliae. Next base: position 22,645 of record JAPYZL010153104.1, read on the forward strand.
GTTCATCGCGCATGTGGGGTACGGTGGGGGCATTCTCTAACCTTCTCTTGCCTAGGTATTCTCTCTCGCACTGTAGGCCAGCCACCGCCATATTGGTTGTTTATTTCCATCTGTTTACATCTTCATCCGTCATTTCAAGATGTCAAGTGAGTGTAAAGTGAAATCATGCAAAAACGGTTGGCGGAAAAACAAGGCGACGACTACAAAATTTATTGATTACCGAAAGATCCTTTTTTTCGAGAAAAATGGATGCAGGCAACTGGACTCACAGTAATAAAAGCCAAAAATCGTATGCATTACGTATGTAACTTTTGTTGAATAAGTGTAAAAAATCGCGTTAGATACGTCGAAAATGAACATTGATAATGTAGCAAGTTGTAAAAGTTTCAAAAACTATATACATAGATCCATGAATTTGAATTTGACGCGGCATAAATACTAAGATGGCGTCGGCTGGCTCACGTGCGCGAACTGAACGAAAACGCGTCCGCCTGGGGAACATACCCTGTTCTTTGTACCATGAATTTACGAAAAACTTATTCAATAGAGTATAGGTTTTATATTAGGTAATGTATAAAAGATAAATTATTCTAAAGAAGAACCTGACGGCGTCAGCGGAGTGTCCATTGTTGCGTGCTGGAATAGTTGAAATTGACAAAAAACAATTGACACAAATGATTTGACACTTGTTACGAACGATATTCTACATACAGATAGAGTTGTACGAGTGAGGAAAGTTAGCTAGCTACACCCACTTACCACGTGTAGATATCTCATGCCTCTGCGTGCATGTCACTTGCAGTACATATCCCCACTGCTGGAAACTTCCCACTCCGTGAGGATGGAGTTACCTATAAGGCTCTAAGACATTATAGTCCAAGAGCCCGGTCGATTTTTCGTGTTTGGAGGATACCACATTGCGAATGCTGTTTAATTGCTTCGTCGTGATTAAACGAACCAGAAATGATAACGTTGCCACCTTAAATTCAACCAGGAACATGTTTTTTACAACATCTACTTTTTTCATGAACCACGCACGAAATCAATGCCAAAAAGTTTCTTTTAACATGTACATTTAAAAAAACTAACGTTGCCACGTCCTACCCCCCCCCCCCACAACCCCTGGCAACGTAGCGATAAATGGGGCTGGTTGAGCTCATTTTTTGCTTATTCATAAACCACGAAAAAACCCTTATTAAAAATTGTAGATAAGGACCTAAGGAATAAGAAA
>JAPYZL010153106.1:0-13643 GCA_030522825.1 Platygaster orseoliae
TTCATTTTTATGGAACGCAGGAACGAAATCCTCTTTTTGGAGTACTTGGAAATCAGCAGGAGTTATCAATAAAACCCTAGGGAAATATTCATAAATCCCAGATCACAGGGAAGAAAGTTGCCTGATCCATGATTAATGAATATTTCCCAGGGTTTTTGTTGATATTTCCTACTGATTTCCTAGTCCCCCAAAAAGAGGCTTTTGTTCCCACATTCCATAGAAATAAAGTGGCCTTTTTTACGGATGCATGGGAAAAAAAATTTTATATTCTTATAAAACAAAATTATAAAGTTTCGTCCTTTATAAACAGTGTTATAAAAGTTTAAAAAACATAAAGTGTTTTAGAAACCTGCTTTAATAGAAATCTATAATTTTTATAAAATCAATTCGATAAAATTTACATTTTTTTATTAAGTTTTTATAAAATCAGTTTATAAAAAACAGACTTTTTATAGAAAGATTTTTATAAAAATCAGTCAGTAGGGAATTTAAAGCTTATATTACTTTGCAAAAAAATATTCACACCAAAAATTTCCATTTTTTCAAATTAACAATTACAAAGTGATTTATTATCTTTAACAATTTGGTTGTATATATAAAATGTAAATTTTGGTATTCAGTTTCAAAAATTTATGAATAATTCAACAAAAAGTTGTGAAATCTCAATCAAATTTTATTTACAGTGTGAACCCTAGTAACTGTAATTTTTATAAAAAATCGACAAATCTTTATTAAAAAGACTCCATTTTTAGGAATCAATTTTATAAAAACTTTATAAAAAATTTCAATTTTTGGATAAAAACAGTTTTACAAAAATTTTATTTTTATAAAACAAAGTTTATAAAGTTTCGTACTTTATAAACAATTTTACAAAAGTTTTATAAAAATAAAATTGTTTTTAAACCTGTTTTTATAACAATCGATAATTTATATAAAAACAGTTTTATAAAACTCACATTTTTTTATAAAGTTTTTATAAAATCAGTTTATTTAAAAACAGACTTTTTGTAGAAAGATTTTTATAAAAATCACAGTTACTAGGGAATTTGAAGCTTACATTACTTTACAAAAAAATATTTACACTAAAAGTTTTCATGTTTTTAAATAAACAATTACAAACTGATTTATGATCTTTGACGATTTGGTTATGGGAAAACGATTTTTCAAATTATATGTGCCTGAAGTTTCAAAAGTTTATGAAATAAACGAAAACGAAAAAAAATTTATTTTTCATTTCCACCCATGTTTAAAATTGAAAATAATGTGAAACATTAAACAGTATTTGTAAAATATCAATAATCATGAATTAATTCTATTACTAGGAACGATAGAACAATTTTTTTACATATTTCTATTTTTTGATTTTGATTTTTATTAAAAAAAGGAAGATTTTCATAAAATTCAGGAATTCGGTGTAAGAATTCTGTTTTTTATAAAGTCCACCTTATAAAATTTTTATTAACTGACCTTATAAAGACTTTATAAGAAAGAGACATTTTTATAAAAAAATTTTGAGCATTGTATATTTTTTATAAAATTTGATATTTTTTTTTTAACTTCCAATCTTACAAAAATTTTAATTTTTATAAGTTTTCTTTTTTCGTAATATAAATTTCCTTCATTTAATTTTTTATAAAACCAAAATTTGCGAAAAAAGTTTTCTGGAAGAATAAAAAAATAAGATTTTTTTATAAAGTTTGTATAAGGTCACTTTATAAATAAAGTTTTTCTTATAAAATTTTTATAAAAAATGTTTATAATGTTTTTATAAGAATCAACATCACTAGTTTCATTAATTTTTAAACGTTTGAAACTTCAGAGACATCAAATTATTAAATTTTGGAATTTAAAAATTGTACAATTTTTGGAGTCGAGTTGCTTATTTTTCATAATTGTATTGAATATAATGGGATTCGATTTTTATTATTTTCAAGTCACTGAAGTTTAGATTTTTTTTTTTAAATTACTTTTGGAATTTTTTAAAATTCTGTAGTATTTAAAAACTTAATGAATTTTACAATATTAGATAAATAAAATTTTATTGAAAAACATAGTTATCAACAATTCGAAAAAAATTTTTCACACTTACAATTTGAATTTTGTAGATTCTCAATAATTATTAATATATATATTATATTCACATATTTTATAGAATATATTTGTTTGTAAAAAAATCTAAAAATTTTAACTCTGACACTCAAAAATAAAAATCTGGAAACTCCAAAACAAGAACTTCCCAAAACAGAAAAATTCCCCAAAATGAAATAAAAAATTTTCCTACATTATTATAACAATTATAATTATCATGTATTTAAAAAAAAATTGGAAAATTATCAAATCTTATTTTAACATAATTTTATTACCTTTCATAATTTTTTAAACTTTGACCACAATTAATTATTAATCAGAATCAAAAACCATAAAATTACCTGTTAATAGTACTAATTTTCGTTTCTAAATCATGTTCCAACTGTTTAACATCGAGGTTCGGTGGTTTTCTCTCCAAAATTGAGAAAAGATGTTGCGTTTCTTGCACTAATTTATTCGTTTGATGATACAGAATCTCCATTATTCACAAATTATATACAGAGTCAATCTAAATTATGTTTTTATAACTTATTGCTAAAACTCTCAAATTATTTATGAAACGTCACACGAAAATTTGTCAGTTGCTGACAGCGTCATCGAAAACACGTCAACAATCGTCAATGTGGCAAACAATGGCGGCCATGTTTGTTTACGTTTTCTGCGCAGCGCGTTTGGCCGTTGGCGCAGGAATTTAAATTCAAATATTCAAATTCAAGTTTTTGATTTCCTCAAAAAATTATGCAATTTATGTGCAATCGAGAAGTTGCATAGAAAAAAAAATCAAATTTAGCGACATATGTATCAATTTGTCCTATTCTTCACGATCCATGGAGCCAATATTTCAAAATAATGAATAATCCAAGTATTAATCTAGCTTTCGGCAATTTATTTTGGCCTCGTCAGGATCGACAATTCATATGTAATGTAAAAATAATTGATATGTATCAATTATTATCGAAAAAAATCAATACGTGTTTTTTTGTTTCTTTAAAAAATGATTATTTTAGAAGATATGTAAATTTTTAATTTTGTATACACATATAGATATACTGAGCATGCAAATTACGTCATATAGTAGGAATAGCGTCACTTGGTTTGACTTTTCAAAACGATGGGCAAAAAGAAAAAATACGTGTCTGATATTTTTTGATAAACTATTACTGAAACTAATGATATTAGCAATAAAAAAAAATTGATGCAACTCGTCAATTTCCTACTTTCACCAACTTATTGATTGATTCTTAATCAATTGAAAAAACTCAGATTTATAAATAAATATCCATCAATTTTATTTGTATATTACATTGAAGATTATTGTTTACATGCATCCTGAACAAACCAGAGTCTTTGTGCTGTGAAAACACGAATCAATAATAATTTATTGATTATAAACCACGTTTGGGGGCGTCAAGGCCAGGTGTTTCGAAGCCCTTTCGGTTGGTTCCCGCAAAGCACAATGCGGGTTCAACTTTCTCCCCCAAGGTCGTTGATCGCCAGTAAATAAGTAGCAGAAACCTCGTTGTTCTTTATTTTTGTGTAAAGGGAAAGTGCACAACACGTGTCGTGGGTTGTGCCGATGAAAACGCGGGGCGATAGCATTTGACTCCTCCTCCAACCACGCTCTCAATAAAATATATATGTCCCTACATCACATTTTTTTCTGAATTTTCCGTTTTTTGGAAAATAAAAATGCGTATTCTGGAATTTACAATTTAAATTCTTGAAATTTTAAATGAAATAATAATACTACAAAAAAAATAAGGGATAAGTATTAGTTTTTTATTTCGTTACATTGCATTGTACAAAATAAATTATAATTGTTAAAAAAAAAATAATAAACAACTTTTCGTCCCTCGTTGTGTAACAAAGTGGCCTTTCTTTTTCGCTGCAAGTGTTACACGACGAAACGCGAGCTCGTAGTGGGCTCTCGAGGGGTGGGACGAGGTAGCCGTAAAATTTTCTAAAGACAAGGGCGCGTCTTGGATCCGAAAATGCCCACACCTTCACGGGCTCTGGAAGGTCCTGCTTTGATTCGGTCGACCTCGCGAATCAACGAGCTCGAACCACCTGGTAGGGGATTAAATCGGCGGAAGCGCAACTCGGGGTAGGCGTCCTGGACCCCCGCAAGCACGCCCCTGCGCCTTAACCGTTGTCGGCCGAGGCCGCGCGTCCCGCCAATCAGGGCTCGCGTCGTCGCACCGCTACATCGCCGTCCCTTTTCATCCGAGCACCCTCTCACTTCGTCTCCCACTACCCGCGAGAATATGCCCGTACCTACTCCAAAACTCGGCGGGCGCCACGCATTTCTCCCATGAAATGGGTCTATGTCACGGTGCATAAACGTCACGGTCCATGAATTTTTGATTTTTAATATTTGATGAGGATGTGCCTTCATGTCATTTTTTGACGAAATTTTTTTTTCATGGACCGTGACAGAGACCCCATGAAATCCCGAAAGCCCCCCCCCCAAAAACGTCGCACAAGCTACGCCCCTGGGCAGAGGGCAGGCAAAAGCCGTGTCCCGTCAGTTCCACCTCGGATCCACTCGGATCCCCGATATCGCCCGAGTCGCGCGCGTTTTTGCGTAGCCCGTCGAAAAACCGCCCGGATCGCCTACTTCCCCCCCGCGGGAAAAACCCCGTGAACAACCCGTCGCGTCCCGATAAACCCGGCCCATCGGAAACTATCACGCGAGTTCCGCGAATATCTCGTAGCGCGAAAACTCCCTGCCCCCGTAAGGACGTGAAAAAAGGTGCGAGGAGAGAAAAAAAAGGAAACAACGTCGTATCGTACGCCGTCGTCTCATGCACCACGAAACGGCGGGAACCTCGGCATTGTGGATGTGAAATACGGCGATTTTCGCCGATATTAACGATGACAATGGTGAAATCGGACTACGAGGTGCGTATCCGTGCACACTATTCTTATCTCCTTTTCACGTACGTGTACGCGCGCGCGTGTGTAGGTGTATGCGTGTGTTTGCCCGTTTCCCTGCAAAAAAAGGGGTGGCGTCGGGGGGCGGGAGGGGGTTGGGGGGGTGCCAAATATTTCGCCAAAAAATAACGGGTTTTGGGGTTGAAACGCCGAAGGGAACACGTGCTCTGGGAGTTAGGTGGAGCAAGTAGGTGGAGGCTGAGGTTCGTGAAGGCTTCCGCGTTATCGCGAAAGAGGAGCGAGCGATCCGAGTGGGCGGGCGCGATCCGAGGGAAGCGTGTCCCCTTTAGCTGACGCAGGTGTGGCTCGTACCGAAAATACACCCCGCGCGACGCAACTGGTCGATTTTCGCCGCTCTAGTCACGTGTATTTTTGGAACGATAAAACTTTTTTTCTTATGCACTCGCCGGAAAATGCGTATTTCCGCGGTGATGAAATTTTGGGAATACTTTGGAAGGTTTTTTTTTGGATTTTTTGTTCATTGGGAATTGAAGGAGAGAGAGAGAGAGGTTTTCGCGATATAGATATATTGCAACGTTATTTATGGCAGGAATTTTTTTTTTTTTGTTTAGTTTGAAAACAATTGTGAATTAACTGATAGGTATTTTTTATTTTTGGAATGTATTAAAGATAAAAAATACAGAGGAAAGCGGAATTAAGTGTGCGTATATAGATATAGATATAGCACGTGTATGTAATTTATCAGCTGCCCCCAGTGGCGTAGTGATGGAGAGATTTAGAGTAACTGTGATTTTTATAAAAAATCGCCAAATTTTTATAAAAAAATTTTGATTTTAGAAAAACTATGAAAAATTTTGATTTTTTAAAAACAATAAAAAAATATTGATTTTTTGAAAACTGTAAAAAAATTTTGATTTTTTGAAAACTATGAAAAATTTTGATTTTATAAAAACTATAAAAAGTTTTTATATTATAAAAACTATAAAAAATTTTGATTTTAGAAAAACTAAAAAAAAATTTGATTTTAGAAAAACTGAAAAATTTTGGTTTTATAAAAACTATAAAAAAATTTGATTTTATAAAGACAATAAAAAATGTTGATATTATAAAAACTGTAAAAAAATTTGATTTTAGAAAAACTATAAAAAAATTCGATTTTAGAAAAACTATAAAAAATTTGATTTTAGAAAAACTATAACAAATTTTGATATTTTAAAAACTATAAAAAATTTTGATTTTATAAAAACTAAAAAAAAATTTGATTTTAGAAAAACTATGAAAAATTTTGATATTAAAAAACTAAACTAAAAAATTTTGATTTCATGAAAACTAAAAAAATTTTGATTTTAGAAAAACTATGAAAAATTTTTATTTTAGAAAAACTATAAAAAAACTTGATTTTAGAAAAACTATACAAAATTTTGATTTTATAAAAACTATAAAAAAATTTGATATTAGAAAACCCATAATGATTTTAGAAAAACTATAAAAAATTTTGATTTTAGAAAAACTATAAAAAATTTTGGTTTTATAAAAACTATAAAAAAATGTGATTTTATAAAGGCAATAAAAAATGTTGATATTATAAAAACTGTAAAAAATTTTGATTTCAGAAAAGCTATAAGAAAATTTGATTTTAGAAAAACTATGAAAAATTTTGATTTTAGAAAACTATAAACAATTTTGATTTTATAAAAACTATAAAAAATGTTGATTTTGGAAAAACTATAAAAAATTTTGATTTTATAAAAACTATAGAAAATTTTGATTTTATAAAAACTATAAAAATATTTGATATTAAAAAAACTATAATAAAATTTGATTTTAGAAAAAGTATAAAAAATTTTGATTATAGAAAAACTATAAAAAAATTTGATTTTATAAAGACAATAAAAAATGTTAATATTATAAAAACTGTAAAAAATTTTGATTTTAGAAAAACTATAAAAAAATTCGATTTTAGAAAAACTATAAAAAATTTGATTTTAGAAAAACTACAACAAATTTTGATATTATAAAAACTATAACAAATTTTGATTTTATAAAAACTAAAAAAAAATTTGATTTTAGAAAAACTATGAAAAATTTTGATATTATAAAAACTAAACTGAAAAAATTTTGATTTCATGAAAACTAAAAAAATTTTGATTTTAGAAAAACTATGAAAAATTTTGATTTTAGAAAAACTATAAAAAAACTTGATTTTAGAAAAACTATACAAAATTTTGATTTTATAAAAACTATAAAAAAATTTGATATTAGAAAACCCATAATTGATATTATAAAAACTGTAAAAAATTTTGATTTCAGAAAAACTATAAGAAAATTTGATTTTAGAAAAACTATGAAAAATTTTGATTTTAGAAAACTATAAAAAATTTTGATTTTATAAAAACTATAGAAAATTTTGATTTTAGAAAAACTATAAAAATATTTGATATTAAAAAAACTATAATAAAATTTGATTTTAGAAAAAGTATAAAAAATTTTGATTATAGAAAAACTATAAAAAATTTTGATTTTATAAAAACTATAAAAATGTTGATTTTGGAAAAACTATAAAAAATTTTGATTTTATAAAAACTATACAAAATTTTGATTTTATAAAAAGTATAAAAATATTTGATATTAAAAAAACTATAATAATATTTGGTTTTAAAAAAAGTATAAAAAATTTTAATTATAGAAAAACTATAAAAAATTTTATTTTTATAAAAACCATAACAAATTTTGATTTCAGAAAAACTATTAAAAAAATTTAATTTTAGAAAAACTAGAAAGAATTTTGATTTTGTAAAAACTATAAAAAACTTTGATTTTAGAAAACTATAAAAAATTTTGATTTTATAAAAACTATAAAAAAATTGATTTTATAAAAACTATACAAAACTTTGATTTAAAAAAACTATAAAAAAATTTAATTTTAGAAAAACTATTAAAAATTTTGATTTTGGAAAAACTATAACAAATTTCGATTTTAGAAAAACTATAAAAAATTTTGATTTTAGAAAACAAAATTTATGAAGTTTTGTATTTCATAAACAATTTTATACAAGTTTAATGAAAATAAAAATTTTTATAAAAGTTTAATAAAAATGAATATTTTTATTCAAGTTTAATAAAAATAAAAAATTTTATACAAGTTTAATAAAAATAAAAAGTTTTATAAAAGTTTAATAAAAATAAAAATTTTTACATACATGTAATAGAAATAAAATTTTGTATAAAAGTTTAATAAGAATAAAATTTTTTATAAAAGTTTAATAAAAATAAAATTTTTTATAAAACTATTTTTATAAAAATCGATATTTTTTAAAGAAACAGTTTTATATAACCGACATTTTTATAAAGTTTTTATAAAATCAGTTTATAAAAAACAGAATTTTTTATAAAGATTTTCATAAAAATCACAGTTACTAGGGAATTTTAAAGACACTGATGTTACATTCACTATCTAAATATATTCAAAATATATACATTGTAAACTTTATTGTGTATGGTGACCAAAAAATCGTGAATCCAAGCCAAAATTTGTGTTGTTGTTCACACGTAATATAATATTATTTTCCTTCTCATTTTTTGGAAAATAATATTATATTATGTGTACATCAACAAAAATTTTTGGCTTGGATTTGTCATTTTTTGTACACTATAAATTTCTTCACTGAGCATATTATATAAAAAATTTAACTTTTCTGTTTAACTGTTTCAAATAAAAAAAATTTTTTTTTAATAATAATAAAATATATTTCTAAGACTAGAATCCTTAGATTTTAGTTTTTAGCGTTTTTTTTTTTTTTTTTTTTTTATTTTTTTTTTTTTTTTTTTTTTTTTTTTTTATATTTTTTTTTTTTTTTTTTTTTTTTTTTTTTTTTTTTTTTTTTTAAATTTTTTTTTTTTTTTTTAAAAACTCAAATGTCTGATTTTTCAAATTCATCAAATTGTAACATGGAATATTTGATTACTACAGTATTTACGGTTTTTTTTTTCATTTATTTAAAAAATTTTTATTTTTATGTTTTCAAAGTTCCAAAATAATCAAATGGGATTTATTCTGTTAATTATTTTTTAGTTAATTGTCTTAATTTAATTTATAATATTTTTTTTTTAATTTCTTTAAATATCTTAGGTTTCCAAATATTTCTTAATTCGGACAATTTTTCACTTTGATTCTCAAAATATAAAAATTTTTTTATTTTGAAGAAAAGCTTTGTTTACCTCTACAATCATCAACACTGGAATATTTCGAATTTTTCTTCCTGACAATGTCTAAGTTTATATTTAATTTTCTAATTGTTTTTTAAAAAATCTTAGATTCAAAGAAACAATTTTACAGTTTTATAATATTTTAAAAATCATTATACATAATTTTGGAAAAAAAAAATGATAGTGAAAAATATGTTCAATTTGTCATTGTATTCCAAAAGCATAAGTATTTTAAAGATTTTGAAAAACACAACACTTGATATTGAAAAATTTTTAATTTGGCATCTGTGAATTTTTTTATTAAAAATTTCATTAAAATTGAATTAATTTCTCATTTTTTCTGTATCTTTTTCAACTCATTTTCCTTACAAAAATTGATGAATCCACCAAAATTTATGCACTAAACTACTGTTAAACGATATTTTAATTTCTTTATTGCAAATTTATCGAAAACCAAAACTTTTACATTTCAATTTCAATTTATGTTCTTCACAAAAATTGATGAATTTATAAAAATTTTTAAAAAGTTGGAAACTAAAACTCTTACCTGAGTGTACGCCCCTGAATTTCAATCGTTATAAATTGAAATCGTAATTTTATTATGAATTAAACAAGTATTTTTTGTACATTCTTGAATAAATTTGTAATTGAACAGGAAGAAATCGAGGAGCACCATATAGCTGTAAACAATAGCCAGCAACAAGATGGAACTGAACAGCAGCAACTTGACCAGCAGCAGTCGAGTCAACCGCAAATACGCTTTTTGAGTGCAAACACGATGCACCAATTACAGCAACAAGAAGTACAGCAACAGGCCCAGCAACAACCCCAGGTCATAACCCTACAACAATTGCAGAATTTTGTGCCTCTGCAGCAACAACAGCAGCAACATGAACAGCAACGACAACAAACTATTTCCGTGCAAGCTTTGCCCCAGCAATTCATTCAAGTTTGTATTCTTTCTGTCTATATATTTATTATTTCATTAGTTTTGGAGTCGAGCATTCAGGAAGGTGCGCTGTGAAACATAGGCCCACCAAAGGGCGTGTTGAAATAAAGAAATAACTAGTTTTGGTGTCTTCCAATAAATTTCATTCATATTTAGTTCATTTATTGAAATGAAACAAAAAAAAAATTGGGATTTCTCGACAGGGCGCCCAATTGGTTGGGAACCAAGCACAGTTACAGCAGCAAGCCCAACAACAAACCCAGCAAGCTCAACAAGCCCAGCAGCAACAGCAACAGCAACCTCAGCAACAGCAGTTGAGCTACAGCGTGATTCCCCAGGTCCAGACCGTCAACATCGACGGCCAGGAGGCGCTCTTCATACCCTCTTCTGCCATGTCAGGGGTGAGTCATCCGCAGTCTGCGCAGACCATGCATTTCACGACGGCCAATGGCCAGCAGGTCCAGCTTGGCAATCAGCAGGTGCAACTCGCGAATGGCCAAACCATTATCACGCCGAGTCCTGTCAGTCTCATCAGGACTCCCAATGTTTTTCCCACTTCCATCATCCAGAACATTGGCGGTCAAACTGTCCAACTGCCGAATGGTACTGGTCTTGGGGATTGATTGCTTAGACTCGAATCTAGGAAAATTGAATTGCTAAAGATTTGATAATTGTTATTGGGTGTTTAAGGGCAAAGCCTTCAAGTGCGGCCTTTGCAATTCCCCATGCAACACGTCCAGCAGACGGTGCCCGTCCAAGTGCCCGTCACCACCAACAATGGTCAGACTGTTTACCAAACGGTGCATTTTCCGGTGCAAGCCTTGCCCAATGTATTCAACATGTCCACGGCGCAGATGATTCCCCAAATAACCCAGGTATGTCAAGTAAATGTGTAGGATGTAAGTGTATTTAGGTGTAAGTGAGGGGTAAGCCAGCATGTGAATGGACATGTGCGTGCATATTGATGAGGGAGTGGGCTTAAGCATAAGGCCCTATAGGGAGGACACTTGGTGTCGGGTCGTGAAGCAAGAGTATCGAAGAGCTTGTATTTTATTATAATTAGGGCGTAATAAACAGTGTTAACTTTTATTTGGTGGAGTTATTTCCCCTGGTTACAAATGTTAGTGTGTGCCAGTTCCCATATACCTTTGTAGCGCCACCTAGAAATACCCAATATGTGGAACTAACGTTGAATGGAGAAGTTGCTTAAGTGTGAGCAAGATGCAGCGAGACGCCAAAAGACGTTTTTAGTTCCCAAGCAATGAGTACTTGTAGATGGCGTAGCTGTTTCTATGATCAGTTTAGGCTGAAGCTTGCACACACTGGTAAATGTTGTTACAAGAAGAATTGTTGAAATTGCAGTTATTCATGATTATTACGTTTTTTGTTTTCAGCAAATCCCTCAAGTCGCCCAAATCATAACGCCGAATGGCCAAATTCAGCAGGTCCAAATAGCGAATTTGTCGCAGTTGCAGAGTTTACAGGTATAAGGATTTGGCATGAAAATTTTTGGTTGAAATGAATTGAACGAGAATCGTGGTTTCAGGGTCAACAGGTTGTTCAACAACAAGCTCAGCAACAGCAAACACAACAGGTGCAGCAGCAGCAGCAAGTGCAGCAAGTTATGCAACAAGTGTTGCAACAGCAGCAACAGCAACAACAACAGATACAGGTTCAGCAGACTCAGCAAGCCTCGGTGGCTACGCCTGCGTCTACAACGTGGACGACGACTTCTGGGAACGCACAGAATAACGTCCAGGTTGGTGTTGGGTTGAAATATTGTAGAAAAAAAAAATTCTTATCTTTTAATCTATATGCCCTTAAAATTTCACTGTTGAAATGGTTTATTACAGGTTCTAGGTTTGCAATCACTTTCAAGGCCAGGTAGCACGAATGTGATAACTTCCAAGGATGGATCTAAAATTGAAGTTCACGACATCGTGAAAAGCGAGGGTGACATAAAATTGACGAGTATCGACGCAAATCAATTGGCTAATAGTCAAGTTATACATATTCCTGCTGCGCAAGCCCAAGCACAACAAAGTGTTCAGCCAATCACGTTAACTGGTGGGTTTTTTTGTTTTTTATGTATGATTATGTAAAGTTTAGGGTGTCCAGCCACCGGGAAATCCTGGAATTCTACTTGAACTTTGGTCTCCGGAATAAATCCGGGAATCCTACTTGAATTTTTCGGAACTTGCAGGAATTTTTCCTGGCTTAATTAATGCGTATTGAAAACTTAAAATGTACACGCAAAAAGTAGATGGAAGATTGTTTGGTACATACAAAATAGCCAAAAAAAACGTTCCAAAAGTTTCCGTTACACTGTTTTCTATCATCAAATAAAATTTCATTGCATCAAATTCTAGAAATCTAAAAAGTGGTTCAGAAAATAACTAGAAAATGGTAAAAAATGTGATAAGTGTAAAAAAAAGCAAATTAGTAAAACTGTATTAAAAAAGTAGAGAATGGGGCCAAATTTTATGAATGTTAACAAATATGGGAAGAAGTATAAATACCAGATATCTTTAAAATATTTTAATCAGTTTTATAAAATTTTGAATACAAAAGCATTGAGTTCTAGAAATGTATACATTAATTCATTTAAATATCAGAAAGTTCTCTAAATAGATGTATAAGCAGTTTTTTAAAAAATCTTTTCATATATATAAAATATATTTTATTTTGAACTCGAGAGTATCAAATTCCAGAAATGCTAATAGCAATTCACAGAAAAACAAAAAAAAAATTGATAAATACGCAAAAGTACGAAAAATATTATAAATTTATAAACACACAAAATCTATGCTGATAAAGCTTTTTTGAAAATCGGTAAATTACTAAAAAATCTATATAACTTGAAATCCTACCCAGGTAAAAATGAGTAGATCTTTAGATATCTACATGAGATCTACTGTAGATCTACTCAAGTAGATCTACAGTAGATCTATAGAGATGTACCCAAATCAGGCATCTCTGCAGATCTACTTGAGTAAATCTACTGTAGATCTACTTGAGTAGATCTTAATCAACAAATAGCACTATGAAGATCTTCATAGAGATCTACCAGCAGATACATGGAAATGACCGGAGATCAACAAAAAGATCTATGAAGATCTTTGAAGATCTACCAACAGATCTATGGAAATCAACCAAGATTTACAAATAGATTTATAAAGATCTTCATAGATCTACCAGCAGATCTATGGAAATGACCAGAGATCAACAAATAGATTTATGAAGATCTACCAACAGATTTATGGAAATCAACCGAGATCTACAAGTAGATCTATAAAGATCTTCATAGATCTACCAGCAGATCTATGGAAATGATCAGAGATCAGCAAATAGATCCATAAAGATCTTCGTAGATCTACCAACAGATCTATGGAAATCAACCGAGATCTACAAGTACAGGGTGCGCCACCAAAATCCGGACAAATTCAACAAAAAATTCATTACAAATATTTGTCATGAATAAATTTATTTAAAAAAAAACCTTTTT
>JAPYZL010153124.1:0-10593 GCA_030522825.1 Platygaster orseoliae
GAAATCGAGTGGAGTAAATGAAACAAACTGAAATCGCTCAGTTACGCCATCTTTGGCAGACGTCGTAAATCGAGTTTTCGATGTTCGAGTTGTGAAAACGAATTTTTTTCGCCGCGATGGACTGGCGCGCTGGCTTGTTCATAAAAATCAAATATTTTTGTAAATTCAAAACTCCAAATAAAAAGATTATTATTTTTCCATTCATGTAGATAAGTAGCATCATTTTGTGAAAAAACAACTTCATATTATTAATCATTTTTAAAATTACGATGTGAATTGCTGGTTTTTTTCAGCATTTGTAATTCTTCTTTCTTGTAGTCTATTTCAAGATTATACAGACTGATATTCTGTGGTTTATGGAATATAGGTTTCTAATAGGTTAATAAATGTATTGTTTTAATTATTAAATTAATTTTTTAATTAAAATAAACTTGTAAATTTTTTTAGAAGATATTATTTTTCAATATTTTGTAGTGGAAATTTCTAGTTTTTTTCTCTAAGTGTACAATGGAACGAGAAAAACTCACAAGTAATGAAAAAATTTTGGCAATTGATACTTAGTAAGATTTTTGAGATGCTTACAATTTTCCATGTTTATGAACATAAATCAAAATTTACGCATTAAGTAAAAGAAAATGGAATTAATAATTTTTTGGTCTTGAAAGTAATTAAAAATAATATTGGTATTGATATTGTTTGGTGTTAAAAACCAACAACTTTGTGGAGATTCATAAATTATGTTTACATTAGAAGATAGATATTGTTATCAGTTTAGTTCATAAGAACATTAGATTAACTGATTGTAAATATAACGATATGAATATTAAAGAGATTTCAAAGATGGATAATTACCCTGAGAGGTTCATTGAACCTCAATAATATGCATTTTGTAAATAGTCAAGTTAAGGATAGTTCTGACTAGACAAAAGTGATATTAACGCGTGTTCAAAATAAAAACATGAAATTAAAGAAGATTTTTGGATACATTATATTCAAGTTATTAATAAAATAATAATTCATTAAGTACCAGAATTTTGAAGGGGAAAAAGAAGTATTGGATTTTTTTGAACAGTAAGTAGTAGTTTATAGAATTACATGTAAAAGTAATAATTTTTCTTATGTCGAATAGACGTAAAGAAACTAAAAAAGACAAGACTATGTAAGTTTACTTCATTTAGTTATAACTTTTTTTCGTAAAATTAATTTATATGGTTTTTGGTTTTTTTAAGGATTTCGATGAAGACTCGATAATTCATTGATTAATTTTTCCAACACGTACGGATTTATCAAAGAGTCAATTTAAATCCAATTTTTTAGAAATGTTTCTGACAGAAAAATTGTGTGTAGAGTTGGAAAAAAGTGGACGAAATCCAGTACATGCGTCAAAACGATCAAGTTTTGACCTTCGTAGTGTTATATCTAGATTGGCTCTTGGTTATCCATTTCGATCTCGCGAAGGCGATAAACTCGTTAACACGTCAGATCGCGTACTCCGCGCGCCGGGTAATTGTGGTTCGTCCTCGATGAATGAATGCTAATCGCGAAGATCGCGCATGAAATCAATCGAGCCGCGAAACTGTGTCAACCTCGCGCCCATCATCAATCTACTCGTATTACATTTTTGCTCGACGGCAAAACCGTTCCGCTGATGATGAAGTTTTACGTAACGCGACCGCGTGGAGTTTCCTCCGGCCATTTTTTCGGGATCCTCTGTTTATAAATAATGCGCGCTTTCACTTTCGTACATGATTTTGATCGTGCCCGAGCGACGTGATCGCGATATCAAATTTATTCCCGTCATATTTTTGCATCCGCCGTGTTTGACGTGACGCTTTTTTCCGGGTTCTCTACTCTCATAATCTAAAATAGACGATTTGGATTGTTTCAGAGTCATATTTGACTAATCTGCCGAGCGGAGTTGAAAGACTACATTGTTAAAAATTTTCTTAAATTTCATAGACTTTCTATTCAAAATGTATTAAAATAAACTTCATATTTCATAAGCCATCTATTTGAAACACACGTTAAGGAAACATGTTTGAATGTATAATTTAGAGACACCTACTTAAGTTTAATGCAATTTCCTTAGTTGATGTATTAAAATGAACCTCAAATTTTATAAAGTAGATATTTGAAACATAATAAAATTTACATGTATTAAATGTGTATTACCTCGAGACACCTACTTGATTTTTATACATTTCACACATAATATTTAAAATTTGTCTAAGATTTCATGCAATCAGTATCTAAAACAAATTCAGTCTTAGTTGCTTCAAAAATTACCTAACTCATGCAAATCCCCTACGAAATTCCATTTTTTTAAAATGAAGTATGTTCTAATATACATGAGATTTCATACACTTAGCCTTTGAGATAGAAAATAATTGACGTTTATTACACATGTATTTTTTTAAACACTCTCTCATTCAATTTTGTTCACTTTTCATACACAACACACTCGAGCATATGATTTTTAGACAATAATATATACAATTAAATACATTGAGTTACAGTAAAAAAGTATATAAAATCTTGTACACTGTACTTAACGCAAATTTAATAAAACATACATGAAATAAATGTAAAAGCAAATTTAATCCGAATATTTTTGTATGATTCTCATACATCAATGTATTCAATTCAATTTACATTTATGAATTAAATTTATGTCAGGATTAATGAAAATATGTATTGATTTCACGTACAATTTGAAACACACATGATGTATTAAATTTAAGACACCCGTATATTAAAGTTATAAAAGTGTATTTATATATTTTGTATACTTTTGATGCATAATTAATACAGGGTATATGTAATGAGCGTTATACAGTTTTTCTTTAATTTAATACAGAAATTTGTGACAGAGTATTTTAATCAGTCAACAGTAAATTTATTATTGAAAATAGTTGAGATCCAGTAATTGAAGAAATCAAAATTCGATTGCAGTCATTGAAATAGTCAATCGTATGCTGAAAATTTAATTTTCTACTATTTATAATTATAATTATAATTTTATACTGAAAACCTATTTTGCTAACTTAAATTTGTTTGTCCGAACTAAAAATATTTTGCAGAAAAATAAAATTTGCAAATCCGATCTTTCCAAACAATAAGGTATTACTGAAAGAAGTTTTTTTAGCTCTTTTTTAAATTTATATTCGCTTTAAATTTATATCTTGATAAAGTTTAGAAAATTCAGTTGTTTTATAAAGTGAATCTATAAAAACATTGTAGTTGTAGATGCTATAAAAAATATAAGACTCAAATTTTCGAAAATAAGTATGTTTTGCCTTATCTTTACTCATTTTTACACTTATTTTCAATTAAAAATTATTAAAAACATTATTTATTATTAAATTTATGGTAATAATAATATAAAATAAGTAAATATATTATTATTCAATAATTAATAAATAATTATGTATGTAATTATTCAAATTCATTTATTTTAATTTTAATTTAAATAATTATCAAAATTAGTCACCTAATTTATTTTATTTCAATCAATATTGCGATTTCCTGAATTTGTTAAATATCAGTGTCGTGCATGATTTCGATTAGTCAACTAACATTTACGATTGAAAATACACAAATTTAACTAATTCAAATAGTCAATTTCAATTATTTTCCAACAGAAAAAAATTCACGAAAATAATAATCAACTTGGTACACTCTCAATTTTTTATTTTCAAATTCTGTTTATGTTAATATACAAATATGAAAATTCCAAACCTGATCTTTCCAAACAATAAGGAATTACTGAAGGAAATTTTTTTAGTTTCTTTTTTAATTTATAATCACTGAAAAGTTGGATCTCAATAAAGTTGAGAAAATTCAGATGTTTATTAAGTAAGTATATTAAAACTTTGTGAAGTTGTTAGTTTTATAACAAATATAAGACCAAATTTTCATACAAGTTAAACAACAAGTTTTTTTGAAAGCTTTTTCAAATATTGTAAAATTATAAATACATACTCGTAAAATCGAATGACTAACGAATAATTCAAAATACTTTTCAAACACACACTCACTGGAAACAATTATACATTTATAATCAAAAAATTAAATAATAAATTCAATAACAATATCGATTTTTCGGATTGATGGAGTTTTCCCTTTTAGAAAATTCAGATTTTTACGAATTTTTACACAAAACCACAAGTATATTAAAAAAATTATTATAAATTCTCATGACCCTTTAGAGTCTTTAACTTTCTCTTAAATTTCCCAGAATAACAATAAACGATCTCAGACACTTAAATAATATTGCAAAAAGGAAACAAAATCACCAAAAACCGCTGTATCTAGAACCTCTCCCAAGCAATAACTATACTAATTACTAATTATCCAAGAATTTCTCTCGGTGTACAAACTATTTCATAGAAACAAATAGACAATGCAAAAACCCATCGCGTAATGTCATGCAATTACCGCTAATGCGGAAATTTTGTTCAACTTGTAATTATCCATAGAAAGTGACGGTATATTAGCGATCGATTGCTCACTGCTTCCCCCCCCCCTTCCCTCTCTGCCCCTCCTAGAAGGGCAGGGGACCAAGGATCGAAAGATCAATCTGGAAATTGGATTTCTGTGTTTTTTCCCGATCGCAATCAATTACTTTTTTTTACTCTCCGTTTCGTGCGAGTTTATATATACGAGCGCTTGGTATTTTCTCAGGTTTCGCAGCGATGAATCGGCTTGCTCGGAGCGTAAAAAGTGGCAAAAATGCGTTAAAGGCCGGAGAGTCCGCTGTTTGCTTTAATATTCCGCTCAAGTTGATGCGAAACGATTGACACAAGCGGAAACAAGGCGGTGCTTGGTCAGATCAGGGAAATATGCAAAGAGGTTTTCAAGAGCTTGGACAAATTCAGTGGAAAGCAATTTTAACACTAAGAAAAAAATTTAGTAACTTGTATTATAAATATTGGAAAAATTACTATATTTTAGGAAAATCTAGAATATTATTTAAATTTTTCGTATATTATAGTATACGTTTAGCCACAAATATATTTATTCTTACCATGCAGTATAGTAAAACGTCAAATATCGCAATAATGAGTTGATATATAGTAAAAATTACTAAACATATTGTATTTTTTACTTTAATGAAAAACAGTTCAAAGCATGCAAAATATAAGAAATTACCTTATATAATCATAATTTCTATATTTTTTTATAAGCATTACTATACATATATGAGTTTCACTAGAACGTACAGTTACAACTACTATACTATATGCCAATGACTACAATATGGTTGTTTTGATTAATACAGTATTGTATATAGTAAAATTTACTATATTTTATCTCGATTCCCCATTACTATATTTTTTAGTAAAAAGTACTAGATTTTTTTCTACGTGCAGCTCTGAGAAAAAAATTTAGTAATTTGTACAATAAATATTGTGAAAAATTACTATATTCTAGGAAAATCAACAATATTATTTCGATTTGTCATAAATTATAGTACATTTAGCTATTAATATATATTTATTTTTACCATGCAGTATAGTAAAACGTCAAATATAGCAATTATAAGTTGATATATAGTAAAAAATACTGAAAATATTGTATTTTTTACTTTAGTGAAAAACAGTTCTACAAGATATGGGAAATTGCCTTACATGATCATAATTTCTACTTTTTTTTGTCAGTATTACTAGACACATATCAGTTTCACTAGAGCGTACAGCTACAACTACTATAGTATATGCCAATGACTACAATACAAATATTTTGAATAGTACGATACTGTATACAGTAAAATTTACTGTATTTACTCTTAATCTCCTGATACTATATTATTCAGTAAAAAATACTAGATTTTAACCTTAGCGAACTTTGGAAATAAAAAAAAAATTGTTTGTTTTCTTACGTATTTTCGATATTTTTGAAAATACTTTTGCACAATTTCTAAACGTGAAAATAAAAATTGCACTAGAGTGGTTTCTTTCAAATGTTGTAATAAGTTTTTAAATGTATAGTTTTTACAGTTGGAAACTAATTATTTGGACACTGAGAGTTCACTAAAATTTCTGAGAAAAAGGAGCATTGGAATTTTAATTCGCGAAAGAAAATAAAGATTCTATGTGGGGAAGTTAAAGTTTTAGTATATGGAATATAAAACAAATTTTTCTTAAATTATGAAGATATTGGAGAAATTTTTTTATAAGTTTCTCAATTTCTAATAGTTTTTTTGTTGAACTCGTTAGGATTTCTAGTATTTCCAATAATTTTCGAATTTTTTCGATTTCTATTAAAAAGGAAAATAACATCGAAAAAATAAACGCAGTATACGGAATTTATCAATATGTTTTTAAATTTCACAAAATTTTATATGGAATATAAAAAAAATGTTTTCATCAACGATAAAGATACTGGAAAAATTTTTTTAAAATGCTTTCTTAAAACTTTTCGAATCCTTAATGTTTATTGTCAAACTGGGTAGGATTTCTTGTATTTCCAACAATTTTCAATTTTTATAGATATCCATTCAAAATAAAAAAATTATTGATAAAATAAACGTAATTTACAAAATTCCAAAACATTTTTTAAAATTCTTCACATTTTTTGAATTTATTTGCTAATTGTTGACAATGCACGAAATATTTTGAATTTGAAACTTAATGCAATCTATACAAAATTATAATTAATATTACAAAATTTGTTGATTGCATTATGATTTTCCATAAAAAAGTCCGAAAAGCTTTTGAATAAAAAATTTTTTTTTTGTCAAACTCGTCTGTGTTTCTCGTATTTCCTTATATTTCAGAATTTTTCTAGATTTCATTAAAAATAAATATAGTTTACAAAGTTTATCAACATTTTGTGAAATTCCAAACATAATGCAAACAAACAAAAACTCTTTCAGTATGAAAAAATTTATTCCTTGCATTCTGATTTTCTATAAATTTCCATTACCGTCAAAACTATCTCATTCTAGCTAAGAAATAAAATTTCATGATTCAGTAAGAAGTTTTTCCACTCCTTTCCTCCTGGATTTCGTAAAAAAAGTTGAATCACGTTGTTTATATTCTCGTGGAATCACGATCGTGAATCAGAAACACATGAAGCAATAAAAATCCAGCTCCTCCCATCCCTGGTTCCCAGGCTCGATCTTCGTCAAGTGCCGTCGGAGATGACAAAGCAGATGCTAAATAGCGCAATGCTAATATTGACTCGTACATCCGAGGTCGCCTGGACGAGTACTTGGCGCACATAATATACGCACCGAGCGAAAAAGATACGAAAATCTCGGGAAAAAGCGCGAATCGAGGTACTCGAATATTGCCCGTCCTGGAATTCACTTTGTTCGCCCCGAGTTATCTCTCTTTGGCTGTTAGTTCTAAAATGGATGATATTCATTGTGGTTCGAAGTGCTTGAAAATTTAATGGCGACCTTGTACGCGCGCCGCAAGTAAAACCTCGTTCAATCATATCCTTTTGAATGAAGGACGAACAAAAGATATAATTAAATAAGCTTATTTTCGTTGCGTTTTGTTTTTTCCTTTTCCATTTGTCCCTCTCACGATAACCGCGCTCGATCCTCTTGTCTGATTGCGTGTTACCTAAGGAAAGAAGTCTGAAATAATGATCATATAATAATATTTAATTCCACGCCACTAACGATATGTACTGCTAAATTGCATGAGCGATTTGTGCAAATTGCACAAATCGCGGCAAGCAATGATGCCGCTGTCGTCATGGAAAAAAATTTCTCGCGGCATCTCGAAAATTTCCAAGTTTTGAGAAACTTCCCAAGTAGAAATTGCCACAAGTTTTAGTTTTATTACTTGTGAGTTTTCCTCATTACATTATAAAGATATTTTTAAGAAAACTCCAGAGTATTATACTATTATATACAAGATCACACCAGGATCACCCCAAGATCACGCCAAGATCACAAGAAGATCACAAGATCACCCCAAGATCACAAGATCATACCAGGATCACCCCAAGATCACCAGATCACACCAGGATCACCCCAAGATCACAAAATCACCCCAAGATCACAAGATCACACCAGGATCAGCAATCCAGCCACTTAAAAGGAAGTTTTTTTATAAGATAGAGAGATTATATTAATATTAATTAATTTAGAAATAAATAATAATTAGGATTGTCAAAAATTATTGACAATCCTAAAATGACTAATAATTCCATCAAATTCAGAAATTTTCACATCTACTACTACTACTGCTTACAATAACATATAAATTTCCAAAGATGCTAATGCTTCAGTAAAAAACCTTGATGAAATTCAAGAAACTAAAAGAATAGTTACGTAAAGGGGCTTTCAATTACCCATCGTTATGAATCTCATTCAATGGCAAATTGATCCTTCAGCAAGTCGCCGCTCCGCGAAATTAGATTGTTTGGATTCGCTCGATTGCGGTGAGAAATAAGCTGTGAGAAGCTTTTAAACTTTGGAAAACATCAGGTATTCGATGATTCCACAATTTTTTGGCAAGGCTAAAACTTCATCGATCTCGAGGTTTAACACACACTTTTTCAAGTAGAATAAAAAGGAAAATTTTTTCTTTAAGTCAACAAAATATGAAAAAAAAATTCTATTATAAACAAATTGAGAAATGTTATGAAAATTTCTGTAATTTGAAACTTGATTTTCCAATTTTATAAAAGGTGGAAGCAGTGGCGTAACAATAGAAATGGGGGCTCCAGTCGGACTCTTACTAGGGGGCCGTTAACAGGAAAATTTTTTGGATCATTTAAACTTCTCTCCTCAATACCTCTCCTGCCATCTTCAATAAAAATATTCATAGCTCAGGATTTCAAAGGGATGTACTATTCAAGGTACAGATTCAGATGGTGTCGAAAAAAAGGATCAAGTGATCAACTGTTTCATCGCAAACATATATCTTATCTTTATTTATGAAACTACTAATTTATGCTATATTATAAAAAAGATGTTGAATTCGACAGCTAGAATCTTAGTTTTCTTACACAAAATTGTAAATGTGAAATCAAAAATTCTTACTTTGGATTGAAAATTTTGTATACTCATTTATTAATATCTTAATTTCTTTTTTTGACCGAGAATGTATACATCGTATTCACAATTTCAGACTTTCGATGTGAATTATTCGATTTCGAATTTATGATTAGAAAATCGTAATTTTGGTTATATCAATTGACCTATCTTCATTTCAAAAAACTATATTCAAATTTAGAGTCATAAAATTAAAATTTGTTTTCTATCAAAATGTTGAATTTTAAAGTTTAGAGGTTTGGATACACTTTTAACATTAAAGGCATTTTTTGAAAACAAATTTTTTACTTTTACTATCCATTGTATATTGCTATAATTAGTTTTGCGTTGGTATTTTGTATGTTTGACTGTTTAATAAATTATTTTCAAGTATTATTTATCAGTTAATATTGCTAATTTTTCATCGTTTGTTGCCACATAAGAATTGTGAACTAGAATAATCAATCATAAAGTTCAATTTCAATCTCAACATTTTTGGTTTTTCAAATCCTCAATGTAATACTTTTAATTTTTTATTGAAAATTGTAATATATAATAAAGGATTTTAAATGGTTTATATGTTATTAGAATTTCGCATTCTTGGTTCTAGGTTCATAATTTGTAATGTTCTTTACAAATTTCAAATTAAAAACTGTTTTGAAAAAATTTTTGTATATTCAATACAATTCGTGAGTTTTAAATTCCAGGGTTAACTTTTAAAGGTGTCGAAAAATTTCCCATTTTAAATTCTGAATCTTGAAAATTTGTATCTAAAATTGAAATTTTTATGCTTAATCAAAGATTTATAATTTTGTATGTGTTGTCATGATTGTAAATTTTCGATTTCAAATTCAAGTATTATAATTAAGTAAATTTTGAATAGAAAGTTCCATTCTTAATGTAAAATTTTTTATTTGCAGTTAGAACCTTGAAATCTGCACTGAACATTTTGAATCTTGTACGTGTTAACATTTTGAGTTTTGGATTTCCTTTTTGTTAAATTTTTAATTCTGAATTTTAGTTTTAGTTCATGTAATTCGAATTTTGAATGTCTACTTCTAATCTTTCAATGTTTTTCTTAAATTTTAACTTAGACTATAAATAGCAGATTGATCAATTTCAATATTGCGAAACAGAGAAAAATAATTTTCACTAACAAATCCAGATGGTGTAACTTATATTTATTGTTCCTCAGAATTTTTCATTTTCAAATAAAGCTGAATGATGTGAATGTCACAACATAAGAAATATTCTTAAGATCTATAATATATATTCTTAAGTTGCAGTCACTTATCAGAGGTACATTGACTTGGAAATTTACCTTTAAATTAACCTTTTCAAAAAGCGATTCACGTTTAAACTTGAACTTCAACAATCATTTTTTGAACTGAACCACATACAAGTCGTTTAAACTCATGATTTTGACTTAAGAAAATGATAATACATGCAATAGCAACAAGGATTGTTAACAGAAGTTTGTTTTTGTTCGATATTGGTCCGTCTTAATTCAGTGTGACAAACTCCCGAAACCTTGAACGAAAAAAAAATATTCGCAAGAATGGAACGTGGAAAACATGCTCGACTGAAATAGCGTGAAA
>JAPYZL010153171.1:0-12901 GCA_030522825.1 Platygaster orseoliae
TACGGAAAAAATACTTAAAGATACGTGTTCTTTGCTTTCCATTATCAACAAATCTTCGGAATAACAATTTTAAATAAAAAATGTAACGTTTTTGAGGTGAGAACACTTGAGGTGGAATGCCCCATATGTTTTATATGAAATATAAATATATCGTATACTATGTATAAAATACAGTTCTTTAAGTTTTCAACTGTTTTGAAAAGTTTTGTCAGTTTTACAATTCAAAACAGTTTTTCGACGATTTTAACATTTTCACACATTTTTATCATTTTACTTTTTTATAATAGTTATGTAATCGTTTTTGAAAGCCCCAAGGTTTTCAAAGTTTATAAATAACAGGTTGAAAATTTGAAAGTTTGTAGCTATTTGAATAATTTTTTACGATTTTAACCGTTATTGAATAGTTTTGACAGCTTGAAAGTTATCATATTCGTAAGAGTTGTGAGTAATTGTTAAACTTTCTATATAATCATAAAACTTATACCTTAACTATTGAATTTTCAAATCTATCAATATTGCTGACATTGTTGAAAAACAATCGAAGTCGTCAAAACTGTTCAAAAATTGTCAATCCTTTAAATTTAGGACTTGAAAAAATTTCTTTTCTACAAAAACTTTAAAGAAGTATCTCGTTATCATTATTGTTAGTTATCACACTGTGTTTCACATTTTAAATGCATAAATGAATTTCATTACAATCCTAGTCAAGTCAAAATTCAGTTCATTTCCACCCTTAATCATGAAACTTTAAAAACCCACCTTTGGGTATAAAGAAGAATCGTCCTGAGTAGCCAAAACTTTCACTGTGTGAATTCTTGTCAATTCTCGAGGGCTTGTCGATATTTTCAATGTATATCGCTTACCAAGTGGAATTGGCGGCGCTTTTACAAAATCATGCTCGTAAATTTCTCGTTCCTGTCAATGAAAATTTTTATTTTTATCACAAAAATCAATAACATCCAATTTTGTGAATACGAGACAAAAACTTTCCTTCATTCATTGAAAAGATTATTCCATGGAGAAAAATAACTTAAATTTAACTTCAAAATATTTTTAAGCCGGATTAATAGTTTGTACAGAAAAAAAATCGTAGCTGTACAGTGAATGGAAAATTTTCCTCGGTTATGTGAGTAAAAAGTTCTTACCCAATGAAAATCCGGACCACGAAGTTTGGCGGTAACTTTCCCGGCGCCGCAGGGCAAAATATGGAAAACAGTAGATAGGTTATTTTTTGGTCTGTAGCGAAAACTTGCAAAACCGTTGTCTTTTCGCAGGTCGACGATTTCGTGTTGATCATTTTTCATATTTGGAATTGGAAACTTGTGAAATTCGAGTACGTCTGTAGCTACTCGATTGGAAACGTTGCTTCTGGAGCCGATCTAAGAAATATTTTAGAAAAGTATAAAACGCTGATTTACGTATTAAGTAGTATTAATTTTGGTTTTTGTAAAATTTTTTATGTCGAAATTTTGAGAAGATATTAGCAGAAAGCTGAAAATATTGAATTAAAAGTTTTTATGTAAAACAAATTAAAATATTTATGAACCATTCTCAAATAATTAGACTCCTTTCAAAAGAATTTTAAAAATGTCCCAAAAAGCTTCTTGATTTTCAAACTGACAATCATGTCAAAATATTTAAATAATTTTTGTTCTTTATTAGAAAGGTTTTGAAATTAGCTAAAATTCTTTAAATTGCAGAATTTAGTTGTTTTCAAAGTTACGCAAATATTGCTACGCTTGGAACATCAAAATTGTTTACATAAAGTTTTAATTAAACAAAAATCACAAATACTTAATATACCGAATATAATAAGATTTTTCGTAAATTGTAATGATTATACCCATTCAAATATCAGGAAACGATGACAAAGAACACTAAAAAACCATTTTTGTTCATTTAAATAAATTTTTATTTCAGACAAAAAAATTTTTTTTTTACTGTAAAATATTTTGAGTTTGGACAAACAAATTTAAGTTACGTAAAATAAGTTTAATTTGTTTGTCTAAACTAAAAATTTATTAAATGAACCAAATATTTAGTTGGTCAAATAACAACCAAACGTTTGTTTGAGCCAACCAAATTGTTTTTTCAGTGAATTCATGACAAAAAATCTCTTCTGAATGTGATGCTCTGAAATGCAGTTTTTTATCTTTCATCTGTTACTTCATTATGATTGTCTTGCTATTCCTTATTTATGTTTTTGTGTTTTTGGATAGGAAGTTCTAAATTGGCTTACCACGTATAGCGAAAAGTTATATATGATATTGAATTTCATTCCGTGCAGAGTAAGTTTCGTTTCGCGTAGGCAGTAGATTCCTTCCGGTGTTGCTCTACCATCTTCAGTAAGGTAGGATTTGCTTTTGAGACTACCTTCCGCTGCGCAAAGCGTCGATGGATGCTGTTGGGGTCCCGAAGTTACGACCAAACAATAGCTCAACAAATTTGGGTCCGAATGACTGAAAAAAAACCTGACATGAGCTTAATTGAAAATCGATTTTCCATTGAATTTTTGCTAATGAAAACGATCGTTAACTATTTACAGTGGCAAGTTAATAACTAAGAAAAGATCGGACAGTTTCCAAATTTTTGACAGTTTTTGACAGTTTTGACTGGCTAACAGAATAATTTTCAGTTTTTAACATTTTCTATGGTTTTGAAGCTTATGAGATTTAGTAGTTTAGAATTTTTGACGTTTTTGTTAGTCATTTTAATAATTTTCACAGTATTTTTTAAACATTTTTGTGAAACTTTTCAAAAGTACTACAAAAACTAACAACATTTCTGAAAATTTCAGTCTATCAAAATTAATGATCAATACTTATTATTAACTGTCAATATAGTTAGAAGTGTTGAAAATCTTTAAACTGTTAGTACACAAATGTAAATAAATTATACTGAAATGTTGAAAATGTCAATAGAGTGAAAATTCTTTGGACGTGCAACCAAAAATATTGAAACTAGATTTTCACACACTGTCAAACTATTAGACAATTTTTGAAATTGCCGAAATCGTCAAAGCTTTTTGTAATTTTCAAATCGATTTTAAATCTGAGAAACATGACAATAAGCTTGTAAACTAATCGCAAAATTGAAGAATATTATAAATCTATTCCAATTTTATCGCACCTTTTATTCCACGAGACCGTCAGAGTCCGTTTGCTTTTTCTCTGCTTGAACCTAAAAAAATGTCTTCGTCGCCTGCCAGTTGAATCATCGTAAGATCCAGTCAGAACGTCCTTGACGTTGGATGTTGCGTAGAGCAAAACGGTTTCAGGAAATAGCGATTCTACACTTTGACTTTCGACCCCGTCTAAGGGCTTTATCTCGAATCGGTAAAGACCAGCACGAGCTTTTGGAATCGTTACATTTTTCGTTTCTGCTCCCTCGTAGTAAAAAAGGGGCAAAGGGTCCGGGACCAGGGTTTTTACTGGCCACCGCGTCTGTGCTACGGAAATGAAAAATCGCTTATCAGAGAATAGCACTTGATAATTTCAAAAGTTTTTCATCATTTAAAAAAAAATATTTTTTGCAAATTATTTCACTCTTTCTGAATCTACTTGGAAAGCTTTGTAGTTTTGAAATTTTCTTGTTTGTCGCGTAGAAAATTGTGCCGTTTTGGCAGTTATTGAAATTTTTTAATTTTACAAACAAGTTACTTACAAACAATAACTATAACTCAACAAGCTGCTTTTCAGAAAATAATTATTTATAATCCAAGAGTTACAGCTTGAAAATTTACTGTAATTTTCTAAATTACTTTCGAAAAGTAACTGATACCATGAATAAAACACAAAAAGTTTGAAACTCAAGAAATGATCTTTTAAAAATCAACTACAAATAAACAAGTAACTTTCGCGATATAACTGTAAAATTGGTTTTCACGTTTTTTTTTTTTTTTTTTTTTTAAAACTTTCATAATACTGCGGTACTTTTTACAGGAATGTAACTATAAAGCAAAGAGCTAATTTTTGAAAGTTTCTTGCAGTCTGACGAGTTGGTTTTCGGAAAATAAATTTAACCAAAATATCTGTTTTCTAAAAAATGGTATTACTTATAATAATTACTTATTGAAAATTAACTATAGAAAGTACTCAATTTTTTTTAATTTTGAATATTCGTTCTATTCATTCTATGAATAGTTCAGTTTATAGTTTCATCCAATTTTGTTATTCTGATAAAAATCTATTCAAACACTGAAAATTTCAGTTTCATAGCATCAAATTCTAGATATTTGTAATTATAAGTAGACATATTTAAAATCTATAAACAATACTAGAATATATAGATGAGTTCCATAAGTAACAAATAGTATTTTGTCATAGAAACAATGTTTTGGGCTAACTGCCAAAAGCGTGTATTTTTTTCACTAAATTAACTCACGTTTCAGTTTGGAAATCAGTTAGTGTGGGAACGCAATTTTTTTTGAAATGATTGTTTTTTGCAAATGAGTGGGTTCGGTGTACTTTACCTTGGGGATGTTGTCCACCCTCAGGCGGGCCGACATAACTCAAAGTCCAGGAAATTGGGCCGCTGCAGGGACTGACGAGGAGCGTCAGAGGCGGACCATCTCGTGGGCTCAGGTAGTAAAACCTGTAAGGATTTTACCTGCATCCAGTATGACATTACCATTCAGTGAATGTGGAAGGAGAATCGACATACGTGCATTTTTTTCAGAGCAAAACCTCAAGGAACAATGGAGATTTTTTGCACGATACTATATCGATTTTCAACGAAAATTCAATCAAATTTTTTAGATGTCATATTTTTCTTGTCATGCATGAAAAAATTTCGCTAATTGTAATTGTAGGTTATTTATTTAGAGAAAAGAGATGCAAATAGTTGGAAAAAATAATCATGAAGGAGAATCGATATACGTGTATTTTTATTTAGAGCAAGAACTTAAGCAATGATAATTTATTATGAAAAAAAAAAATCAAAATAATTGAGGACAATAATCATAACTTTTTTTTTCTTTTGCAAATAACTAGTAATTAGTCTGTGAGAAACAAATTTGCTCTGATTCGAATTTCGAGAGCGCGACTCGTTTTACATATCTCGGCGACGCAAAAATGAAAAGTCGAGTGATATTTCGAGCGGCGTAGAAGCACGTGCTGGAGACGACGGCGACGATGTCGCAGCACGTGTTTCCCGTGTTCGCTCCTCGCGGTGTCGCTCGTTGCTCGGAGGGAAAAGCGGGAGCGGCCATAAAATTAGCGCTGGGACACAATGCGTCTGAGGTCGCGCCCCGCAACCAAAGCCAGCTCTAAATCTGGCGCGGTGACTTGTCTCGAAAATCCTTTCGCGAATTGATTTCACGACGTCAACTAGCGCTTCCGCGGAAGCCCGCGCTCATGCTTTATTACCCGTAGCGTCGCGACTCTTTTTCATCGCAACTATATCGTGAGTTTTATTTTTACAAGAAAATTTCCCAAGAAATTGAAGGCGATGTTCATTTATTGTTCTACCATATAGTGAACTCTAAAATAATAATAAAAAAAATGCGATATGAGAATATGGAAAGAACACTAACTTCAGGTCGAAAAATGCGTTGTTTTTTGGAACCATGACTATCATGTCGGAATTCGAAACGGTATTTCAAGGCAGTCGAAAAATGCGTTTAATGGGGTATTCCATAACTCGCGCGCTTTCGGTTCGGGCTCGCATGCGTGGATATTACATCCTTTTAATGCCTTTTTCGCGAATGGAAATTGTGGTCTTTGAAGTTTTAACGACGCCTGCGAGGTATTCGGTCAACAAGACTATCGTGTTTTGGCAACTTTCCGAGGCAGTTCGTAACCCTGAAGTTTTTGAATTACCAGTCCGTTCGTCAGCCTTACATTGCTTCAGATTTATGAATGGGAACTTCGTAAAAAAATTCATGATATTGTATAAAGTTGCGATATTGCGTTGCAGAGTGATAATGTTGGAAAAATTATCCACATTCAATTTTATAAGGACATAAATCAGACTCATGGATGATAAAGTATAAGTGTACAACAA
Source organism: Platygaster orseoliae (assembly GCA_030522825.1). NCBI lineage: Eukaryota > Metazoa > Arthropoda > Insecta > Hymenoptera > Platygastridae > Platygaster > Platygaster orseoliae. Next base: position 6,004 of record JAPYZL010153171.1, read on the forward strand.
AATGTTGTGTCAACAATAAAAACAAAATTTTCAACATGACTTCAGTGAAATTGAACAATTTTAATATGTTTCTTAACTGTGTTTGAATTTTAAATAGAGAATGCGTGTGATTTTTCTTGAAATACAGTTGGAATTTTCGAATGTATGTTAGATTCTGAAACTTTGCCTAGATGTAGTCAATGATAGTAGATTTCAATTTATACATTTTCAAGTTTTACTTAACATTTAAACTTCATAACTATACCTGTATCAAATGATACTTAACACATAATTGCTACCACTAAAAGACTAAATTAAGCCTATATGAATTATTAATTTTTCTCTGTTTTTTGCGGCAAACAATTTTTTTTGTTTTGCACAATGTTGTATTTTCAAATTTAGTTTGTGAAATTTCAATGTTTTTAAAAAATTTTGAAAAAAATGTCGTAATTTTATTCAAGATCCTGATATCATAATTTTGAACCATCGTATCATATTGCTGTTGTGATTTCAATTTTTTCGACATCTACATTCACGCTTAGAATCTAATATTAACAACATTAATTTTGTCGATAGAAAATTTAAATTCGTAACTCTCGTATACATGTCGAATGAAATCAAAGTTGTTTCAAAAAAGTTTTATACATAAAAAACAAATATGAAATTAATTGTAAACTATGAAATGTATAGAAAAAAATTTAAACAGTCTATTCTATTTTAGTTCAACTCTGTGGGAGAAGCGTTGGTTGTTTTTACCCTCTCATCCGATAAAAGTTCTAATTATTTGCGGAATAGAAAAAATATCAACCTTGATTCAGGTAAAAAAGCTCTGTTACAAATCTCTTCTACGCTAGTAAAATTATATACTTTTTCTACTCGTGAATATTTTTTTAAGTAAAAAAGTGAGGAAAACTAGCATTTTCCCAAGAATTAACATAGAAATAGCTCCATTTTCAATAAATTAGTGCAATCCTTTTGCTGTCCTACGAAAAATAACCACAAATGCTTTTTAGTGAAATGTATAAGAAAAGTGAAAAAAAAAACCTCACACTGCAAGCCTCAAATTTTAAAAAAAGTTTCCTACAAGTATTAGTATCATCAAGTCCAAAAATAATTCTCAAACCTCACAACACAGAAAATTCGCGAAAAAACTTCAATAAACTCCGACAAAAACGCTTATGTAATCACTAGTTTCGAAAACAACGTCAGTTTCCCTCGCTACGCTCAGTAAAACTACCTCCAGACACATTCAAAAAGTGTCGGTTTTCCAACCCGCCGCATAACGCACTATTCTACAATTAAATGTCCCATTCTTGGGTGCCGCTCCTCGGGCGACTTTTCCGCATGGCATAGGTCGCGAGACGAACGGTTCTAACGAGAGTAAAAAAGTGCGATTAGCGCTCACTGAGACACGTTTCCCGGGCGCAGTGTCGCGGGAATCTGATACTCCGGATGCAGGACACCGGTGCGATTGAATTCCTCGGCCCGACTCGGTTTGTCCCAGCCGAAGGGCCGGGAGCTCCCCAGGTAGCCTGCGCGTCTTTGGGCCAGAGTGCTGAAGCTGGCGCCCGGGTTGTTTCGAAGACCCAGCAGCCACAGGGCAAAAAGCAGAACAACCGTTGTCGTAACCCGCGGCGGCGACATCGCGGAGGTAGCACGATGCGGCGCGCGATCACGGAGAACTCGGACTGATCGCGCCGGGTCCTCCGCGTGCGCCTGGATCGTCGTGCACGAGAAGAGCGCCCCACCATCCGAGTCCAGAGCTCTTTCGGGGCGAGAAATTACACTCTAAAAATCGAAACTTATTTTGAGATGCAACAAAATTAAGGCACGACTTGAAGTTCAAGTAGTATCTTGAATTAAGTTGATGTTCGGATTTTGTTTCAAGCAAGCAAGTCTTGATTTGAGAGGATATGTTTTGAATGAAGAATGACTTCCTTAAAACGGACAAAAACACTATGAGAAGTCAAACTTATTTCAAGATGCTACAAAATTAAGACACGGTTTGAAATTTAAATGGTATCTTAAATGAGGTCAATGTTCCGATTCCGTTTCAAGCAAGAAAGTCTTGAATGAAGAGTATATAGCTTAAATCAAGAATGATTTACATAATTTTAACAAAATACAAAAACTACTTCAAAAAGTCAATCTTATTTTAAGATTCAATAAAATTAAGGCACAACTGAAAATTCAAATATATGATCTTGTATTTAGTCCATGTTCGAATTTACCAAGCAAGTATGTATTTATTCAATAGTATATGTCCTGAATCAAGGATGGTTTCTTCAAAACAGATAAAAAACACTCTGAAAAGTCAATCTTATTTTAAGATGCAACAAAATTAGTCACGATTTGAAGTTCAAATAGTATCTTGAATTAAGTCCATGTTCGTATTTTGTTTCAAGCAAACAAGTCTTGAATTGAGAGGATATGTCTTGAATCGAGAATGATTTCCTTAAAACGCACAAAAAACACTCTTGAAAGTCATTCTTATTTTAAGATGCAACAAAATAAGGATATGACTTGAAATTCAAATATTCTCTCAAATTTAGTCCATGTTCGGATTTCTTATCAAGCCAACAATTCTTGAATTGAGAAGATATGTAACCAAGAATGATTTCCTTAAAACGGACAAAATTTCTATGAAAAGTCAAACTTATTTTAAGATGCAACAAAATTAAGGCACGACTTGAAATTCAAATAGTATCTTACACTAAGTCTATATTTGGATTTCGTTTCAAGCAAGAAAGTCTACAATGAAGAGTATATGTCTTCAATCAATGTATGTTTCTTCAAAACATAAAAAACACTCTTATAAGTCAATGTTATTTTAAGTTTTAAGATGGAACAAAATTTAAGCACGGCTTGAGATTCAAATAGTATCTTAAATGATGTCCATATTCGGATTTCATTTCAAGCAAGCAATTCTTGAATTGAGAGGATATGTTCTTAATCAAGCATGATCTTTTTGAAACGGACAAAAAACACTATGAAAAGTCAGTCTTATTTTAAGTTTTAAGATGTAACAAAATTGAGGCACGACTTTTAATTCAAATATTAGCTTGAATTTGGTCCATGTTCGAATTTAGTTTCAAGCAAGTAAGTCTTGAATGAAGAATGATTTCCTCAATACACACACACACAAAACATCATGAAAAGTCAATCTTATTTTAAGATGCACCAAAGTTAAGGCACGATTTGAAATTAAAATGGTATCTTAAATGCGGTCAATGTTTGGGTTTCGTTTCGAGCAAGAAAGTCTTGAATAAAGAGTGTATGTCTTGAATCAAGAATGATTTACAAAATTTTAACAAAACACAAAAAGCAAGAAACACTTCAAAAAGTCAATCTTACTTTAAGATGTGACAAAATGTAGGCAAGACTTCAAATTCAAATAGTTTCCCAAATGGAATCCATGTTCCAATTAAGTTAAGGATATGCCTTCAATCAAAAATGATATCCCCAAAACACTTTTAAAAGTCAATCATATTTTAAGATGCAACAAAATAAGAACATGACTTAAAAATTCAAATATTCACTCAAATTTAGCCCATGTTTGGATTTCGTATCAACCAGGCCTTGAATCAAGAATGATTTTCTCAAAACACACAAAAAATACTCTGAACAGTCGATCTTATTTCAAGATGCAACAAAATTGAGGCACGACTTGGAATTCAAATATTATCTTGAATTAGGTCCGTGTTCGAATTTTTTTTGAAGTAAGAAAGTTTTGAATCAAGAAGATATGTCATGAATTAAGAAATATTTTTTAAAGTTATGGAAATCATTTTAATTTAAGACTTGCCTCCTTGAAAGTAATTGTGAACAAGGACTATATTTAAGGGAATATGTAAATTTCAAGTCATGTATTGATTTTGTTGCATTTCAAAGAAGATTGAAAATTTTTTTAAGATATTTATATGAGTTAAGATACATTTTCAAGTAATTAGACTGAGCACATAGTTAGAGCACTTCGATAATTTCACTCTGAATAGTGAATTTTATCTTGAGATGCAACAAAATTAAGGCATGACTTGAAATTTAATTACGATCTTGAATTTAGCCTATGCTCGAATTCAGTTTCAAACAAGCAAGTACTGAATCACGAATGATTTTCTCGAATTAGAATAAATCTTCTAAATTTAAAATTTGCCCACTTGAAAGTAATTGTTAACATAGACTTAATTGAAGGTGACATTTTATTTTCAAGTCGTGCCTTGATTTTGATGCATTTTAAAATAAGATTAAGTTTTTAGAATGTAGTAAGGACTAGACAAATTTTTGCCTGTTCATGGAAAAAAGTCCAGTTTTAGCAGTTATTTATTGTGTGAAGTATTGACCAATTTCAGTTTGGGATATATCAACCAAATCGAAATCGAAAACAAAAATCATACTCTGAAAATTGAAAATTATTTTGAGATGCAATAATATCAAGGCATTACATAAAATTAAAATAGTGTCTTAAATTACACCCATTTTCGAATTTCGTTTCACGCAAGTAAGTCTTCCATTGAAAAAATAAGTCTCAAATCACGAGTTATTTATAGATATAAGAATTATTGTGAATCAATGCAATTCTATAGACATGTGTAAGTTAGGCCTTAATCCAATGAAAAAATTCGTAATTGATTCAACCTCACATGTTCATGAATTTTCGTTCACAAATTGGCTTTTGTCTCACAAAAAGAAAAACATCGCTTTCAGCAAATTTTTGTCTGAGAAAATCTGTCGAACCGTCTTATCCGTGGACCATCCAAGAACCTCCGATCTAATCGGACACGAGAGAAGTAGCACGAGAGAAAGAGCTTCAAGTGTCGTCTCTGTATACGCGGTGCGACATTTCGCCGCATTCTCAGACAACCCTAACATGTCCACTCTCATGCCCAAAATAGAGCCGCCGGATCCTCTATTCAAGAAAGCTCCAAAAGCCGAATCCAATTTTTGTGGCCACTTGCACGGAACTCCCCTCCTAGTTTTTTTTATATTTGTCTAGGTTCCCAAGGCTTCCAATTTTTTGCGATAACGCCGAAACGGAAAAAAACCCCAAAGATTTTGGCGTGACTCCCGGCAATCATCTAACAATCTTGCGAATTTCGACGGGAAAAATTGGGGAACTGCAAAAAAGTTTTGAGGATCGTTCAGGAATTTCGAAGAATTTTGGGAGGTAATATTTTATGATTTGTGTTGTACTAGATTAAACCATATTGTCACAGATGCTTGGGTTTTAGTTTTTTTAAAGTACAATGATGAATACAACTGAAACCCAATTTTGTACATTGATGGAAGTTGCCACTTCCATCGCATCCAATAAAATGTGATTGTGATATAGTTATGATGTTCGTTGCATTAGCTACTTCCGTTTCATCAAAATTCGTTGCAAATCAACCAGACCCTAAAACATAATGAATATCAAATCACAGCGAAAGACGTAGTTGTAGGCCCGAAAAAAAAAGAGAACTCTGATGCCAATCGTGAGCCATATAATAGTATTTCCGAGGGTCGCTTTTTCTCGACAGTGCCCATTAAAGACCACTTTAAAAATCCGAAAAATCTATTTCGCCGATAAAAGTTCAACGAGTCGTTAAATCAATCCCTGATTGGCTGAAACCGATGATGGGATGAATGATGACTGAGCAAGTGAATGTTTACCACTGGGCGAAAATAACTGACGGCTAATGCGGCGCTGCTTTTATGGAGCCGAGCTTTATGGCGGACCCGCGGGGGGAAGCAATTCGAACATCATAGAAACACGCGCCTTGGCCTCCAGCGAACTCTCTTGCGCGCGCTTTAAACGTTTTGAGTGGCGTTTAATAGTAATTAAGCTGTTCCAAGCACTGATTTATTAGACAAATGCGAGAGTGAACGCTCGATTTTGAATGGCCTGCGTACGCTGTTATTTTCTTTCGTTGCATTGTTCGGGACTCGATTTTCACGAGGACTCACTTCGTACATTCGTGGCACCAAAATTTCATTGATTTTTAGTGTGCTATTGGGTTTAGATGATTATAGAAGGATTTGGAATTTGAAATTATGTGAATTATGAGTTTGGAAAAAGGGACTCAGAAGTTAGTATCTTGAGAAGAAATATTTTTAAATAGATCTCGTGAGATTAACAGTACATTCATATAAAATTTTGATCAAGTCAAGTCTCATGAATTATATATTTTACTGTTAATCTTCTTAGATCTACTTGAACTAATAAGCTTATTCAGATATTATCAGCTCTATTTAAATAGATACCTATGAAAATCTACAATATATACTAAGATCTGATGGTACCTTCAGTAAATATACTAAATTTCATCAGAGATCTTCCAAGTTCTCTATAGTTCTATGAAAATGACATGAATTCGAAGTCTAAACAATAAAATTAGGTCTATCTCGATCGATTTGAAAAAATTTTTGTACTCAGTCAGGTGAGAAACCATTGAAATAATCTTGCAGGACATTTTGCGGTTTGATAAAATACCTAGAAATTTGATTATCCAGGAAATGTTTTAGTTGTAATACGAGATTAGGGGCCGTTCACACATTACGTAACGCCCTGAGGGGGGGTCGAATGGTTTGTTACGAAATGTTACGAGGGGGGAGGGGGGTACATTGACTGCGTTACGTAACGTCGAACAGATACTAAAATAACTACCAATAGTTTAAATTTGCGCGCGGATTTGGTGAAGTTGGCATTGACTTGCATTGTAAGCGGCCTTAACCCATTAACGCCCAAATTGTAGGTATGCACATGATCATATTTCATCGATTGCCAAAAACGCTATGATATTGGCAATCTTACGAAACTTCGTACCTAACTATTTTCGAGTATACTCTTTCCGATTTTGTTACTTGGAGACCATAAAAAATTGATTTTCCAATAAAATTTTGCAATTAAAGTGAAAATTTCGACCAATTTTTGAGATAGTTT
>JAPYZL010153175.1:0-10154 GCA_030522825.1 Platygaster orseoliae
ATGACGCGAATGTCTTAATATATCCACGAATGATTTTTTTTTTGACTTGATGCGATGAACAAAAAAACTTTTTTTTCGTTTCAGACTCGTCTCTCTATAGAATAACTGCTGCGCATGCGCAATCGCTCTCGATAGATAGATAAACTGTTGTGTATGCGAATATAAAAAATTCTTTTAAAAAAAAACAATTTGCGTATATATAAAGAAAAAAATGTTTTTATTGTCCATCAGTCGCACTTTAATCGTTGCCGTTGTCAAATGTGAAAAAGTAATAGAATAAATTCACAAAAATGTTGACTTTAAAACATTGGCTATATTTTTTAACGATACTGTTTATTGAAATTTGCTCCAAAGTGACAACAAAATCGTGTTCAATAACAAATGATGATACAATGATAAATTTAACATCGCATTTTTTCAACAAAGACGTAAATATTGAGCATAATGATTACGAAAAGTACGATATTAAAACTTCGTGTGAATTGCCAACAACGATTATTGATAGAAATAGCATTAGTTTTGTTAATTTAACGCGAATCTACGGAGGATACAATGTTACCGATTTCCATGTATTTTCACATCAAGCCGACATAATTGTCAAACATTCGCGTTCGCATGTGTGCGGAGGCGCCGTCATAGGAATTCGTTGGATCATCACTGCAGCTCATTGTTTGCTACAGTAAATGTTGATTAAAAAAAAAAAAAAAATTTTTTTTTATTTTACTTTTTGTTTTTTATTTGTTTAGCGCACCATCCGTTGAGGTAATATCAGTGATGTTGGGCTCAAAAATTTTTGGAGATGTCGACGCGCAATATTACAATGTCGAAAAAGTATTTCTTGCTGATTTTTACGGTGGCGTTGATTTAGCTTTAATTCAATTAACATCGGATATTGAAGGTTACGATAAATCTATATTGCCACTTAAATTATCCAATGTATATGTAATGGAAAATATTTCGAGTTATATAAGTGGTTGGGGATTTAAACAAGTGAGTTTTTTTTATCATGTTTATTTTTTTTACATCATTTCATTTCATTTCATTTTTTTTTATATATAGAAAAATAATACTGGATACGTTTCAACTAAATTGCAATACCTACCGGTTATAACTATATCGCAGGAAGAATGCGCGCAAGAATTACAACATGCAAGTACAATTAATATACATGGCGGTTTTTTGTGTACTCGTGATTACTACAATGATGCGAGTGTGAGTGTAATGAATAACGATAATAATTGTATGATTGCAAATCGACATCAACAACAATCTATTAATAATCATCGTCGTCAAATCAACGACGGTAATGGTAACGCGTTTTTTACAAAAGGCCATTGCAGCGGAGATAGCGGAAGTGCATTTTTTGATAAAAATTCGCGAACTTTATTGGGAATTGTTAGCTGGTCCGTAAATAGCTGCGGCATCTACGATAAACCCGATGTTTACGCCAGAGTATCTATATTTTATTCTTGGATCGTTTGTATAATGACAAATAATTAAATAAATTTCTTTTTTTTCAAGTTTGATGAATAAAATAAATTTTAATAAAATTTTTTTTATATATATAAAAAAATGTGATATATTTTTTAAAAGATTTTCAGAGCATTAAGTCGTGTAAAAGTACAACATCGGAAAATACTAAACTTGGAAATAAAAATTCTTGTACATTATCGATTAATACGTTGTCATTGTGAAGCAAACGATTATCATTGAAACGCAATAAATTCCATTCAATCATCGCTTTAAACGCTTCGTGTCCAATTTGTGGAATGTTTTTTACGGCGTTGCAAATATTACATAGACTGGCGTTTACTTGGCGTGAAATTCGCAGAGATACATTTTTTGCCACATTAACATTGACGGGCATTCCATTTTTAGCGGAAATTTCACCGTATTCAGCATTTCGATGAATGCCAATGTTATCCAATAATTCTTTTAAATGACCGAGAGAACCTTTACTACCGCTCAATACAAGTTTTATGGAATTTTCACATAAAACATTTCTCGAAATGCATCTAGCTCCCATGGCAAAATTATCCAAAGTTTCGTCGTACCAATCGTTGCGCGTTTTACCATCGTTTAATTCCAAAAGTTTTTCATTCACTTGATTAAAAAACGCAACGGCCGCTTGAGAACCAAAATTTAAATATAAATACAAGGAAAATGTTTCCAATATTACATTTGTCGGTTCGATATTTTTAATCAAAGTATTTAATGTAATTTTTGGATTATATTTACGTTCAACGATAATTGTAGTGGTGGTGGTGGTGGTGGTGGTGTCATTTAACTTATAACAATATTTTTTGGCAAACGATACAATTAATTCACGATTCAGATTGTCGGCTAACCATTGGTTTGTCAAGATTTTTTTAAAACGTTCGTATATGTTGTAGTAAATGTGATTTTTGGGTAAAGTTCGTTTATGCATTAAATATATATGCGTTTCCGAATATTTCAATTTCAAAGCGAGAAACGCGTTATACGCATTACATTCGGGTAAATACGATAATTTAGTTTCGCTAGCCGGTAAACGACCAAAAATGATGAAAAAATTTTCCGCATCTCCATCGAAATCGGCATTTTGACCGGATAAAATGTACGACGATACATGTATCATGGTTGTCTCGGCAACGGCAATTTTAGATATACCTATAACGGAATTTGGATGTATAACGGGATCACGTTTTGAAACACCCACGCACGATTTTGGTGATTTAAAAAATTTTTCCTCTTGTCTTGTCGCGAGCGTTAAATCATACAAATTACTTTGCAAAAATGATTCGTCGATATCTAAAATTTTAAATTTTTGCAATATACCATTGGGAATTATTAATTCGTCGGGACGTAAATCAAATCGTAATGATATTTGCGCTCGACACATTAATTTTTTCGGCGACAAATGATTTCGACGCATTGTGCTTTTACGACCTTGCAAATCTTCCTTTAACGTTCCCTGCTTAAACGTTAAATTTGTACAATTTCGCGTTATCTGTATACACGTAATGACCGACAAATGTACAAAATCGTTGAACAATTCGTATGGAGAAACATTGCAAATAGTGCGCCGTCGTCGTCGTTGTTGTTGTTGTTGTTGTTGTTGTTGTCGTAGTAAAGCCGTCATTAAATATGTATCTCGCGTACAATTTATTAAATATTTAAATAATTTATCATTATTGCCATAATTCAATGTCATTACAATGGTCAAATCTAAAAGTTGCATCCAATTTTGCCAATGCAAAACATTAAATGAATTGTAAAAATGTTTTGTCGACTCTTCCGTAGGACTATCATATTCCAAATAAATGTACAATTGCGTAATGACATCTCGAAATTTTATTGTCATTTTTTTTGTAAAATCGTCCGTTATACAATCTAAAATATTTTGCATTGTTGTTGTTGTTGAATGTTCTTGCAAACAAAATGTATGAAAAAAATTAAAAGTCTCCATACAATGTTGCGATGATGAAATTGATAATTTAAATATACCAAGTTTTTCAATAAAATATGCCTTTTCATCGGTTGATAGTAATTTTTGATAAAAATGCACCGTTTCTTCGCTATGCATTTTCATCGAAGGTATAAAAATGCGTCGAAGATTTTCCAAACGTATTTGTATATTCATTCTTTCATTTTTATTCAATTTAGTTTTGACTGTGCATTTTTTTCGTTTTTTTTTCAATTCATCTTTGGATTCTTTTTTAATTTTGATTCTTTTATCATTTTCTTTTTTTTCGACAACAACATTATTATCGTTGTTGTTGTCGTCGTCGTCGTCGTTGTTGTTGTTGTCATCATCATCAGCATCATCATCCGATGACAATCCATATTTTAATAAAGCCATTTTTTTATCAACGGTAATAATTTTATTATTATTGTAATCATAAGGATAATTTGTTTTGATGTAATATCCAGGTAAATCGTCTTGTAATTTAATCAATTCTTGAATTTCTCTACTGGGATGTTTAATTTTGCGCAACCACCAAGTTTTCAATAAATCAAACGCATACTGATGTGTGTGTAAAGTCCATCCATTCGAATTGATATACGGTATTGTACATTTTCTTACCATATACGATTCAATAAAATTTGAATATTTTGCATCATTATTATTATTATTATTATTATTATTATTATTATTATTATTATTGTTGTTGTTGTTGTTGTTGTTGTTGTTATTGTCGCCATTTTTTATGATGGTAAACATTGCGATGCGTTGACACGAATTTTTTTTTCTGAAAAAAAAAAAATAATCAATGATAAACATTTTGTCAATGATAAAAATTTGTGGGCGAATAGACTCGTATGGCGCACCGTTTAGATGCTAACAAAAAAGTCAAAAGTTTGCGCCGAAAAGTGATTTTGGCGCAGCATTAACGCAAAATTATTCCTGTAAAAAATAATTTTTTACCGTCATAATCATGCGCCAATAGTACGCTATGGCGCAGCATTGGCGCAAACTTTAGTCATTTTTTTCGACGTTATTTTTTAGATTTTCCTGCGCCAATAGAGGTGTGTGGCGCACAAAAAGCGCAACGTAAAAATATAAGAAGATTTTTTTTCCATTTTTTTTCCAGCATCAATCAACATGATTTGTCGAATTTTATTTCATCCCAATAAAAACGAAGACATTGTCGATGAATGTAAATACGATATTTTTGATTTAAACGATAATATTATTAAATATGTATATGGAATGTCCGATTCTATAATAGAAACTTGTAAAACTAGATTAATTTTCGTAAATGTAGAATATGAACGTGTAAAAAAATATATATTACGTGGAGATTTTTTTTATTACATTTTTCATACGGTTGATGTTAATTTTTTAAAAATTTTATCATCATTGATATATTTACGTTATTCCGTGCATTTTTACGTAAACAATTTATCATTTATGCATCTCGATGAAAATGTCGTACGTAATAGATATATTTCTTTGCAAAATTCATTTGATTCAAATTTTACATTTTTAAAACGTGGAAATACAAAAATGTTGATGCATCGTATGATATTTTCCAACAGTCAACAACACCAACACCAACATCAACACCAACAACAAAATAGAATGTTACGAGACATTTTCATTAAATTGAATGATAAAAATACATTGTTGCCGCAGCAACAACAACAACTCACGTGGAGTTGTTTTAGTGATTCTTGGACAAGATTATTAAACGAATACGATGACATGTATGCGGAAAATTATTTTTTACAATGTTTAAATATTTACGAATACGTTAGCTCTTACCTGCATCCCAATACGATAAATTTTTCTCCCACGTATGCGATAGCAAATAATTATTTATTTGTATTGACGGAATTGTTTATTAAAGAGCATAAGAATATCATGATAAATGTCGGTGAACGCGTTAGCGATACATTTAACGAGCATCGAAAAAATCGAGAAACGGAAGAAAAAATAATTACCGATGACTCGTTTAAAATCATAAATGTAAAAAATTCTTTATTGACAAAAAATGTACATTTACAAAATTTCATTTACATATACAATTATGATGAGTATGTATTTTTATAAATATTTTTTTTTTGTTATTTTAATTAATTTTTTACAATTGTATCATATTCTATAATTTCATTTGACATTGCTTTGCATAATTTTTGTATCGTTTTGTCATTTAAAATGGTTTCTAAATTTTGATGAAAATTTTGAAAATTAACATGTAACATGGTCATAATTTTTTGACTATTTATTTGCGTTACATTGTTTTTTTGGGCCAAATGATATTGCTTGTACCAAACGATGCCAAAATTAGGAAAAAAAAACTATAATGTGGCCAACAATTGTTTGAATTAATTAAACAAGCGTCACGTGACATTAAACGTTCCTCATCGAATCGTTGCGCGTATTCCGATCGAAAAATTGGCATGGCCGCTAATATACCGCCAGTATTGACATCCAATGTACGCGAATCGATGAATCGTTTACGTTCGGAATCGTTGGCTTGCTTATTTAAACGTATGTTGATGTAATAATCCGTACCGGCCGATAAATATAATCGCATATAAGCGTAACACGATAAAATTAATTCGTCAAATGTTATAAAATTTCTGGAAATAGTACCACCGCCGTTACTATTATCCTAAATACATTTAATGCAATAACAGAGAGCCGCCACAAAGGTACACATACGTTTAAAACATGGTAAAGAATTTTTTTCATAACCGCTATGTTTAATACGCGCATTTTTTATACTAAATGGAAAAATGTCACTATGGGGCAAAACATTTTCGTAAATGGTATATTTTTTTTTCGTTAAAGCGCATACGGATGTCATTGTTTTTACGGTAAACGACAATGAATTGTCATTGCGATAGCCATTTATGTGTAAACAGAGATTTTTATTCAATTCCTTTAATAAATAATCCAATTGTAGATGAAATATATTGGAATATTGAAAACCGTCCGTATCGGCATCGTATATTAATTGTCGAAAAATTAACGGCAAAGAATTCCAAATGCGATTGCAATCAATCGACAATGACGATAATGACGTTAAGCTATATTCGATAATGGAAACTCTATCGGTAGCATCCAATATTACTCGTTGATATAATGGCGTTACGTCACAATCTTTCCAATGTATAAAATCTGGACATTTATCCAATAGTTTATTGTAAGTTTTTAATAATTTGTCACTGTTTATGGATAATAAATTATCACAATCGTCATAATCGTTTAATTCAAAATAGTCGGTTTATTTGACATTATTTAAATCACATTTTGTAATTGTTGTTATTGTCGATGATGATGATGCGGCGGATGATGAATTATTGTTTTTTATTTGAAATAAACGAAATATTTTTATACAAACATCTACGGTTAAAACGCTTATAAATTTAATGGAATACAATAAAATTTTTCTACCATATAAAGTGGTCGCGCAAGCCAAAGGGGGAAAAATATTACCATAAATACCGTATACTTGATTCATGGCAATTTTTATGGATTTTTGTTTAGCATCCAAAATGTTGTATTCATTATTTTTACGCGAATATTTCATTTGACGTTGTATGTGTTGGCGTTGATGCAATAAATCTTGTAATAAATATTGTAAAAATCCATTACTTTCTCGATAGTAAATTAAAAGCATTTGCGTTTTAGGATACATTTTTAATTCATCGACATTACGAATTACACGTCCTATTATCGAATATTTATCATAATTTATTGTAAAATCATTTGCAAAAAATTCATAAATTATTTTTTTTTTTTTCGACACACCACCATCAGTAGCATCATCATCGTTTTTGATAACTTCTTCGCCAATCAATAAAATCAACATTTCCGTTTGAAGTAAACGATTAAAATTCAAACGATCAAATATATCGTAAATAAGATTTTCATTATTGGCGGTAGTGGTGGTGGTGGTGGTAGTCGTGGTTGCATCATTAGTTGCATTTTCAACAAGTTGCGCTAAAAAACCACAACTAATCATATCCACGGAATCGGTATTTAATTTTTTTGCAATAATAATTGACGGATACATGGAAACTACGTCAAATTGCACGACATTATCGTAAAATCCAATACGAGAATAAACCATTGCACCGGGAAATTTTTTTTTTGTAAAAACATTTCGTATACTGGAAAATAATGGCAATTGAACGGCTCCACGTGCAACATTTAAATAGCGTTCTTCTTCGGCACTACCACACCACCATTACTACTACTACTACCACTACTATTAGTAGCATCAGCGGTAAAAGAAACATCATTTTTACTACTACTACTACTACCGATGGCGTCATAATTATTACAATCAGTTATACATTTCAAAGATCGATGCAACGAGTGTAGCGCACGTGGCGTATTCTCAAACCAAACGTATTGAGCATCCTCGTATTTTATGCCAATAACATTTCTTTCGACATTATCGAAATGCGCAATAGTTTGAATGTTGGTCGCGATAATTTGATTGTACGTAATGGCATGATAATTAAAACAATGTCTAGCTTGTACGGTTGGCGAAGCGTGAATTGTAATTTCGAAATTTGACGGATATATTTGCAACAACGATTGAAATTTCGTTATTAAATTAAATTTTTTATACAACGCCAATACGCACAAACAATCGACTATATTGTACTCGAGTATTTCCTGAATCGTATGAACGTTAATTTTCTTGGCATTACGTTCATCGTTGTCGTAAGAGAGTCGTTTGCGAACGCTTACGGGAAACGATTCAATGTCAACGTTAATGCTCTCGTACTCTTCATCGCGAGCAGTTAATTTAAATAAATGCGCGCATATACCTCGAATTAACGTTTCGTATTTTTGCGCATCACCATTGCTGCTGCTAATGCTACTACTATTGCCGCCTAATGTTGTTGTGTAAAAAAAATTCGACAAAATGTAACCCGCGCGTATAGCCACCGAATCGAAATCCATTTTACTCGCTAGACCATCTTCTTTTAAATACGTTTTACTCAATTCCTTCAAACTCAAATTACCGACAAAAGCGAGATTATGATTTTTAAACAATAAAAATGTATCTACGATATAGCTATAACGAGCGAAACGAATCAATGTAATGTTATTATCGATTCTAGAAAATGTTATATCGGATAGTAAATTATTTAATTTATACCATATAAAACGTGTAAATAAAACCTTTAAATCATATTTAATAATATTGTGACCGGTTAAAATGTGCGGATAATTAACGTAACCCGTTAATATTTGCAATAATTTACCACTAATGTACCAGTAATGAAAACTTTGCAACAACTCCAATTCACTGGCAAACGAACGAACGAAAATTTCGCAAGGTTTCTTGTCAAATCCAAGTTTTACTTTTAACGCGTCGACCAATTGCGTATCCAAATTTTGCCATGATTTTTCGCCAATCGCAAACATACGCACGTATTGAATTACAATGACCGTAAGTCCTTGCCATTCAACGACCAAAGAATACGACGATACGCGTTCGTGTTCATTGGTTCCGTATGGAATCGCCAACATATTGTCGCTTATCGTCTCTATGTCCAACGATACAATTGGTAATATGCGAAAAACTCTATCGCACTCGGTTGAAATTAAATGCAACGATTCGTCGCGATACGCATATATAGCGCATGGCGCATAATATTTCGCTGGATTAAAAATTTCTTTAATTTCTTCAATGTTACGTAAAGGCTTTTTTGTGAAAATACTCTTCAAAAATGTCAATTTAGGAAAATCACATTTCCAAATGTGTCGAGCTTGTTTGGTTAATTTTTGCAACAATATCGTTAATGTCAACATTACATGATAATCGCGAGTATCGATTAAATAAAAATAATTTACATTACGCCCGTTTGCGTTCAAAAGATTCCACAATGTCGAAAAGGAACGCTTATCTTGCAAACTAACCTGTATTAAATCGTAATAAATAAATTTTTGGGCTCCGTCAAACGAGGCCAACAAAACTTTTAATAAACTATTTGGAACGCAACCAAATTTTACATTACTATCAAAAATATTTACAATTATATAGTCGAATGTTTGTAAAATGTCAAACATTCTTCTTTTGTAATTTGGTGCGAGTAAAAAAAATACAGAATATTTATATTTCGATAAAAGTACAAATTTTGTAATTTTTTTATTATTTTTTCCATTACACGATGCGGCGGTGGTAGTGGCAACTGCGGTAGTAGTAGTAGCACTTATCGAAATCAACTTTGTCAAGTCAAACATTTCCGCCGATAAAGTTTCCTCATTTGTATCCAATATATTCAATAGCCAGAATAATTTAGTTTGCGACATGTTCTTTTCTGTATATAAAAAAAATTTTTTTTTATTTTTTATATTCTATTGATTATACAAATGTGCAATTTTATGTGACACGCAACGAGGCAATAATGTATTATAATCACGAAAATAAATTAATTGATCGTTTGCGTCATCGCAAATGCAACGTGAAGTAAATTTATCATCTTTAATTTTTATAATTAAATTGCCATTTGTACACACCTGTAAATTGGGTCGATCGTCGTCCAACCAATACGAACGATTTAAACTTGAACAACGTTCCTCGTAAATGGTATCGTTGTAAAAACTTTGCTGTAACACTTTGTAAATACCGTGTTTGTTATTACATTCAACGTTATCGACAAGATTTTCGCTATTGATCGCATCATCAGCAGCAGCAGCA
>JAPYZL010153205.1:0-29595 GCA_030522825.1 Platygaster orseoliae
TATTATTATTATTATTATTATTATTATTATTATTATTATTATTATTATTATTATTATTATTATTATTATTATTATTATTATTATTATTATTATTATAGAATACACTTTTTTTTATTTTATTCTTTTTTATATATTTTTTTTTATTATTTTGTATTTTATAATTATTTTAATATAATAATATACATAAAATTATACTTTATTTTCATGTATATAATAATATTATCTTTATTATATAATATATAATCTTATGCAAAATATCATCATAATGATCTATAAGGCAATGGATTTCTGAGCTCTCGCTGCAAAAGACAAATGCACGAATTGCCAGTGAAAAAGTCGCCGAGGAAGGTTTGTCGCGAATTCTCGCGAAAGGAATGCCCTAATGTTTCTCGGATTGTGGGATACCACGTGAAATTATATAGACTAGTGGTTGTTGTTACGTGGGTCCGTCAGATCGGACGTTGATGGACGTTCCGAGGCATTCTCTACGGACGCGCGCATTCCATTTTTCGGACTCGCTGGCACGACCGCGAGCCATGTGCATCAAGTAACGGCTAATTGACCACTGTCTTCGCTGTTCACTTTGCTCGAGGAACAGTATGGAAGAAACCTCTTTCTTTCGCCAGTTGCGCTTTTCGACGAGTTTCGCGTGCCCGCGTTTCACCGCGAGCGAAGCAACGTTATGCACTTTTTTTCTGGCCTAGGAAGTTTTTTTAAAAAATAGTTTTTTTATCTAAGTTTATTGTAAGGAAAAGGAACAATTTAGGTACAAAAGATGTTTCACTTTTTAAACGTTACAAAATTTTGCGTTCTTTTTGAACACTGTTTTTTTGAAGTGTAATAAATGTTACTAATTTTTTTCGAGTGTAATAAAACAGTTTAATTCAAGAATATAAAAATTTTTTTTTAATAATTCTTAAAAAAATTGTGCGTATTGAATTTTTGAGATTTTTTATCGTTGTGATTTTTCTGTGTTTGAAATAACAAGTAATAAAAGTCCTTGAAAATCATGAGATTTTGTTGCGAGTGGAATTGTTGTGTGATAGAATTTGTTGTGTTGGAATGGAACGTTTTTTTTAAACGAAAGGGCTTTTTTTTGGTGAAGCTTTGGAAAAAATGAGATTGGCAATCGTGGGATTGTATCAAGGTGGATAATGAGTGGAGGAGCTTTATGAGAAGCTGCCTCGAGGGAACTGATCCTCGATCGAAGATACGGTGGTATTTTTGTGCAATTAATCGTGAAACTTTGTAAAAGTTTTTGCACAGACAATTAAAATGAGTTTGTGGATGTTTTTAAGGGTAAAAGTGGTGCAATTCGAGTTGTTTAAATGAGTTTTCAGTTTAGGGAAATAAATTTTATTAGACTCTAGCAAACTTAGTTTCCGTTAAAAATTTACGTTTGTGTTAACTTTAAATTTTTTGTTCGAACAGAGAATATTTTATAGTCAAAAAAATTTGTTTATTTAGGTTCATTATAAAATGATGTGAATAAAAATTAATAATAAATGATAAAATAATCCAGAATGATTAAAAATGTACTTACTAAAATTCAGAACAAATGTTTTCTTATAAGTTCTGAAAGTTCAACAAAATTCAAAATTCTTGATTCTACTGACTCATTAAAAAAAATATTAGCAGCAGTAGAATTTTTTCTTGAAAAAAATTATGGGGAATTATTATCAAAAATTAGAACCAACGAAAATGCTGAAAATTTAGAAAATTTGAACCCTGGGGTATGGAATTCTGGAAATCCAGATCAAAATATTCATGAAAATATACGAGAAAATATTTCGAAATAAACATAATTTGATGAAATACTAAAAGTAATAGAATTCTTCGAAAGAACTGTTTTCTGCAAAATCTGAACAAATATCTACGATATAAAAGATTTAGATTTTTAGAGTATAAAATTCTCAAAAGTGTATAAAGCAATGTACGTATAGTTATACTATAAATCTATGAAAACAGTAGAAATCTATATAACATAAAAAATCTATACATACAGATTTTTCTAGAAATCTATGAAATAATTTTTAAAAAATCGAAATTTATAGATCAATCCACAAAAACACTAAAAATTTATAAAAAACAAAAAAATATTTCAAAGTTTTATTAATGATTAGTAATTATTTATAACTATCTATTATAATTATAAACAAATATTTTGTATATTGTATATTATTTATAACTATTTATCAAAATCAATAATTTTAAGCTGCTAAGGTAAATATTATAATCTTATAAGTAGATAAATATTTAACAACCACGTAATTTTATGTTCTTGTGAAATAAAAACTCAAAAAACTTTTTCGAATTTAATAAAGTTTCACAACATAGTTTTTCCTTTATTTTCAAAAAATCTTCAAGGCAGGTCAGATTTTTTTTGCTGTAGTATAAATTTTTTAAATTAGAAATTAATTCTATGTTTTTCATATTCTTTCAAAAAAAAAAAAAAAGAAAAACGTAATATTTTTTCGAAGTTAAATATTGTAATGTTGTTATTGTTATTTGAATGGTAATTCTGCTAAAACCTAAAAAAATCATTCTTTTACATATGAAAATAAAGTAAATACGAATTTTTATGAAACTGGGAATTCGATTAAATTGTTTATGACATTTATAGATAATACTTTGTGTTTAGAAACTTCTACCTTTATATGATGATAATAAAAACAAATAATTATTTGTAGTGAATATCTTGATTTAAATTGTTTTTAAATAAAAACTGTTACTAAAACTGAATGAGGGAACGCATGAACATTATTTTATATATATTTATTATATTATATGCCATTATTATATTTTATCATATTATGATATTGTATTTTGATATAAATATTGTTATCGTATTACTTTTTATTACACTATTTAATAATTTACATTCTTTTGTTTTATTTTATTTTGTACACTAAGAAAAAAACCTAGTAATTTGTACAATAAATTTTAGAAAAATTGCTATATTCTAGAAAAATCTACAATATTATAAAATTATTTAAATTTTTCATGTATAATAGTTTATTTAGTCGTAAATATATTCATTTTTATCATGCAGTATAGTAAAACGTCAAATATCGCAATTACAAGTCGATATACAGGGTGTACCAAAAAGAAATCCAATATTCCTTTTTGAATTTCAATTCGAAAAGTCCTTTGCCACTTTTTACAAAACTCCAAATTGAAAAAGTTGTTCAAGTTTGAAATTCAAACAATAAATCCACTTTTTCGACAACTGGGGATGAAAACCACGAACCAAACTCTAACCGAATTTTCTTCATATTTTTTTTAATTAAAAAGTCCTTTGCCACTTTACACAAAACTCAAGACCAAAAAACATATTCAAGTTTGAAATCTGAGAAATCTGATTGGTTGAAACTTCTAACTCGAATATCTTTTTTGATCTTGAGTTTTGTAAAAAGTAGTAAAGGATTTATGGACTTAAAATTCGTAAAGGAATGTTAGATTTCTTTTTGGTACGGGGATTTTGGTACACCCTGTATAGTAAAAAAGACTAAATATATTTTATATACAATACAGTATATTATTTTACATACAATACTGCATATAGTAAAATTTACTATATTTCATCTCGATTTCCCATTACTATATTTTTTAGTAAAAAGTACTAGACTTTTCTTTCAGTGTACTTTGGATATTTCGCTTTAGATTTTTTGTCTTGGATGATTTTAATTTAATGTTTTGTACTCCAATCCCTACTATGTATATGTCGAAAAGAACTGGATATTTTCCTCAGAGTTCGATTTCAATGGAATAAATGATTCTAATAAAAAGGAATAATTTTTTGTTCAGGTCGCCTCACTTGGGTGGGCCACTGTCCCAGTCCCTGGCCATGATTTCCCCTACCACCCACGGTTGCACGACGCCATCAAGGGTCGTGATGGTCCGCAAATTCGACCAGAGGACTTTCAGCAAAGGTCGAAGGGGCGGAGAACCTCTCTTGGAAACCGTCACAAAAGAAACTGTCGAACTCTTCAGCGGTGGTAGGGCGGAAAGAAAATACACCTCGGAAACCAGGGACATAGTTACTCCAAAATCCAACAGGTAATTGGAAAAATTGTAACAGCATCGTTAAAAAAAGTAATTAACATATTGTTAAAAATTTTGGAATTGTATACAATTATCGGAATGATTAGTTTTTCCTTTCGTAGGCATTTTTCTAGGTTCTGAAAATAAATGTTGAGTAGGTAATGAAGCTTAGAAATGTTATTAATTTTTGTTAGATGATAACTATTTTAGGTTTTATTTCTACCTTTGTAGTTTGCCTTCGCTCGTTGTAACTGGGGCCAAAAAGAAGGTCGTTGGCTTTGTTGATCAGTTGCCACCTCGAAGGTACAACTTAAAAAGATTAGACGACGAAAATATCATCTCGAAATCGATTTCTGTTCCGGCTTTTTCATTCCTAGCTTTATTGAAAACTGCATTTCTCATATAAAAACTGAATTTTCAGACTGTCATTCCAGTATTACTCACAAAGAATTTTCGATTATTTGATACACTTTCTGCAAAATCGAATTCAACTTTAACTGCTTTTAGAAACCACCACTTTCCTCATTTTCATTGACACTAAAACGTTCATTCACGTCATTGTTATTCCTCTGAAGTAACATTAAAGTTTTATGAAAATAATTTGAACGTTTTTGTTGCATACCGAAACACATAAAAGAAAGTAAGTTTTTTTCTATACACATAAATTTTGGGATTTTACACTCGAAACTTTCTTGGGTTTCATTCGATTGCTTTTGTGAAAGTGGTAACAACATAATTATGACATGATTGAGTCATTTCTCAGTTTTTCGTTGCATAATGCAAATTGTGAGAAATTGAAAAAAACTGAATGAGAGATATTTTAGGTCCAGGGCGGATTCTGTGCGATCAAAATCACCTTTGACAGCGTCTCCGGCTTCTCCGGGGCCGCTTTCTTCAGACTCACTTCATGGCAGTTTTCATGGCAGTCTTGGCAGCGATGGAATGTCATGTAGCAGTGCCAGGTCTTCCTCTGCTTCACCAGATTCCGCGAGATATTCTTCCAGCCAGGTAAGATAATTAAAAAACAACTTATACTGATTATTTTTTTATCTTGTGAGGTTCGAAATTCAAAAATTTGATTTTTGAATCCTAGTTCTTGATGCTGCTACAAGAAATGAGGAAAAAAAGGTTTGTTCTGAGAACTTTTAGAAAGTGGACCATTATTTACCAATTTTTCGCTCAGAAAGAGTAACTCTACTATGGTAGTTTTGAAATAACGCAGCAGAAACGGGAATAAAGTGATCTTATGTTCTTTTTTTCGGTTCAATGATGATTTATGAGTGATTTTAAGAACAGCAGTATTTTTGTGATAAAAATTGCAATTTTTCTTATTGTATACAATACAAATTTGTCTGCTGAATTTTAGTTTTTTACTGCTCAAACGACTTTCAAAAGTTTCCTTACAATTTCCCTTGCGAATTTCATGTCTTAGCAAATCAAGCTAAACATGCAATTTCTTCTTGCAAAGATCGCAGCCTCGTCCTGAGAAGCACCGAACCATTAAATTTTCTATTAATAACAATAACAATCATCGTCTCGGCGTAACCGGTAATTGGCATTTCCGCGCAACAGAAATCATCTGGATTTTCTCGCAACGTGCGATTCGCGCGCGATTATCCCGACGCGAAACAGCCCAGATTTTCACATGCGATGATTAAACCGTCTGAACTGCTCTATTGTAAAAACTAATATCATTCGAATGAATAACTTCATTGTAGTCTTGTAAAGACAAGAAACAATTTAGGTACAAAAGATGTTTCACTTTTTAAATTATACACATGATTCGATGAAAAAAGCGTGACGTTGAAAATTTTTGTGTTCTTTATGGAATACTGTTATTTTAAGTAGCGACCGAGTTTCATAAAAAAATGTTATCAGTTTCTTTCAAGAGTGGGGAACTTTTTTTTTCAATTGAAAGTATTGAGTTTCCCAGATTTTTCCTGATTGCTGGACAGTTTGAACTTTCACAATATTCATTTAACCTAGACAACATAACCTTAAATTACGGTTTGAGTCGATTATAGCGCGACGATCCATAATATAATCGAAATCGCACTTTTCTGAGGATTTTTTCGCCTCGTTCGCGATCGCGTGTCGTCGCGTTCTCATTCGCCTAGTTTCTTCCCTCAGGCGTGTGTTTTCTTGATCGAGCACGTGGCCCGTAAAAAGCGGGCCGATTTTTCATCCTTTTGCTTTTCGTCGAGTTTAGAATTTTCACGCGCTTTTCCAATACGATGATTCTGTATCTAAATCATTTTTCAAGATTGAGTTTCACTCGAAACCGTCGAAAATCACTTTCTGCGTGTATGACAATTTTTCTTAAAAATCACTTTCTGCGCGTGCAAAAAATTTTTTTTGTCATTTATTATAAAATTTATTTAAAATGTTAAGGTTCATATAAAAACAGTCAATATCTTCAAAATTTTTGTCATTTTCCAAATTTTTGACTGAATGTTTGGAATAACTGAAATCTTTGAAATTAAAATTTCTGAGTTTGTTGAAAAATTTTCATTTTTATAATTTCTAAATTTTGATATACTTATTAGTAAAATGTTCTACAATTTTTTGTTGAAAATTTCTATGAATCTTGAAATTTTCCAACTATTGATAATTTATGGATTTTACCAAAATAATGTTGTAGATGTAAGTAAATTTCTGAATTTGAGTAATTATTGAAGATGATGAATGACATTCATTAATATGAGTAAATTTTTTCCTATTAAAATAATCCGGTTGAAAGATTTCGTGAATAAAAGTGTTGCATAATTTCAGAGCTTAAAACTTAATTCTTTGGAATTTAGACGAAAATTCTGGGTTTTTGTGGATAAATGTAAATATTTGTAGCTTATTTATGATTTTAAGGGCAAATTGTTGAACTATTAATAAACTAGTTCATTGTTGACATTCTGAATGACAATGACAGCAAGTATTTATCGCAGACCAATTTACATTTTTTTAATATTTCTTCTTAAACTTAAAATTAAAAATTTATTACCAGAACTTTTTTACGGTATTTTGGAAACACTTGAAATGAAAATGCCTAATAAAGAAATTACGAAACATTTATATAAAATATTGAAGTGCATATAAAAAAAACAGTCAACATCTTGAAAATATTTATCATTTTTCAAATTTCTGTATTTGTATGGATATGTTTGGAATAACTGAAATCTGTAAAATAAAATTGCTGAGTAGGTTGTTGAAAAATCTTTATTATCATTATTTCTAAATTTTGATATACTTATCGATAAAATTTTCCAACTATTGATAATTTATGAATTTTGCGAAAATTATGTTGTATATATGACGAAATTTCTTAATTTTAGTAATGATTGAAGATTATGAATGATATTCATGAAATGAGTAATTTTTACAATATCATAATTCTTACGATCTCCGAAATTTTTGAATGTCTTCTCATTTCTTTTAGTTTCTGGAGGCTCAAAATTTCTTAAAATTCCATTATTTTTAAAACTTTCAAGTTCTTATTTTGATATTTGAATTTAAAATAAAAAAATTAAAATTAACATTCGATTATTAATTGTCAATTGAAAAAAAATTGAAAATTCAACAGCAATTAAAAAAATCGAATTTTTTAAAAGTTGTTTGTTTTTAAAAAATTTCATCATTTCAAGAATTTTTCAAGTTTTTCTTCTCAATTCGAAATTCACATCGCAATTCAAAATTGTAACAATTAAAATTTAAGATGAATTAACAATTAAAAAATGCAGAAAACAATTGATTCATTACTTTGTTATTATATTATTATTGTTATTAAAAGTATATTATAATTATAATATAATAATTTTTTTTAATAAAAAAATTTCTCTTATGAATAACATTTCAACAATTTCGAAAATGGCTTGAATATTTGAATTTCACAAAATTTAATGAATTTTCAGAATGTACGTCTAATTAGAAATTTCAAAACTACAAAAATTCACTGGGTTTCTAGAGTAAAAAAAATTAATGAAATTATAATGGAATAACAAAATATACTTGAATGTTCTAAATTTTCCCAGTTTTGACATGTTTATCATTTTTCTACATTTTTCCAATTTTTTTATTCATGCCAATTGAAATAGAAGACTCAAAATTCATATAATTCTCTAATTCATTGAACTGAACATTTTTTCATTAAAGAAAATGTGCCGAGGGCGGAGGGTAGAGGGGTGGTAATTTCCGAAATTTCTTAGGGTTCCCGAATTTCTAAATCCAGCCCTGGAAATTCGGAATCTAATAATTTGTTTTTAAATAACTTAATGTTGTTAAAGCGAAAGATCAAATAAATGAAGAAAATTTTGATTTCCAAAAACTTAAATATTGAGAAACAGATAAAATTTATAAAGTTCATGAATCTCTGATTCCTAATGTAACAAATCGCACAAAAATATAAATTCTATTTCAAGAACAAATTTCCTATTTCGACAACTAGATAAACAAAAATCCAGGATTGGGTAATTCTAGCATTTATATTTAATGTTCTTTGATAAGATAAAATAAAAAATTTTCCATTAAAGATATAATGCACATCATTTGTCTTAAAATAGAAATACTAAGTAACATAAAAATTTCAACATAATGAGACTTCTGTCGAATAACAAGTTATGAATTTAGATAAAAAATATTACTGTATTAATGTTGATTCATTTCTCGTTTTAGTTTCTATTTTTCATCCACTTTTCGTTTGAAAACAATCTCCCTCGCAATTTTTTTTGAATTTTTCTTTTCCAAAAACCAATGACAAACGATGTAACCTTTTAATGAAAATAACTTCAAGTCATGAAATCCGTCAACATAATGTCATCACGTGTAAGTAATCGAGGAAACCATTTTTGTTGCTTAAAAACAATTTTCCATGTATTTTTTCTGTGTAAAACAGAAACTTTGGGACTGAAAAAGATGTTTTCCAGGTATTGCAATAAATAATACGAAAATTTTTACAATTTTTAATGCTGTACTGTATAAATATCATTGCTCAGAAATGTTTTGTTTTAAGTGGATGCTACATTAATTTACAGATGAAATATCAATAGTTTTAAATTTTTTTTATGAAAGAGATTGTTAGTTTATTAATGTTTTTGTTTTCTTTTTTCAGCTAACAAAGACTGATTCGCGAAAACCATCAATTCGTAGAATGGGAGCAACGAAAGAATTCGTCGACCTCTGTCTCGACACTCACAACTTTTATCGTGCCAGACACGGCGTCTCGCATCTGCGGCTCAATAAACAGGTTTTTTGCTTTTACTCTGATTTACACTCGAAATTCACGGAAATTTCACAATTTTTCCAACCCTTTTCCGATCGAAATTCATTTTTTATATCAAAAAAGAAAATTAAAGCTTAATTTCAACACGAAAAAATTCTTTTTAAAATATTCGATTAAAGAAAATTTCTTTGGAAAATTAAGTGACGAATTTCTATTTGTTACGATTTTATTTTACTTACAAAATAGAAAAAAAATTATAAATGAAAATTAAAAAAATTAAAAAATACGTGTTTTATCGATTCTGTAATTTTGATTAATATTTTTCTTTGACTTTCAGTTATGCAAAGCTAGTCAAGATTGGGCCAATATATTGGCCACAAAAGGCAGACTGGAGCACAGGGCGAACATTGAATATGGGGAAAATTTGTACTGCATGTGGAGCTCAAACCCAAAGACAATCGTTTGCGGAGATGAACCGGTTAATGAATGGTATGTTAAGCAATTAAAAAAAACTTTCTTTTGTACCCAAATATACTTAGAAGTATTCCTAGTAGAACTATTATTATTTTTGAGGGTTTTATGAATGTTTTATAAATGTTTTACGAATGTTATTTATTTTTTTTATGAGGGTTTTATAAATGTTAAGTAAATTAAATTTAAAAAATGAAAATAAGTAAAATAAGTAAAAATAAATAAAATAAAAAGTAAATAACTAAAAAATAAATGAAAGTGAAAAAATTCATAAATGAAAAAAATTCATGAAATAAAATAAATGAAAATGAATTTTATATATTTTATGAATATATTTTGTTTTATAAATAGAGGTCTTATAAATGTTTAGCAAATATTTTATAAATAAGGGTTTTGTTATACAAGCATTTTTTATTTGCATAAGAAATGTTTCAGAATAAAAATTTACATTGTCCTAAATTATTAAATCATATTGATAAATATTTTGGTCATCTGTTACTGTTTTTTAATTTTTTAGTTTACGATATCGAATGCGTATTTTGTGAAGCCAAAAATTTACTATCTAAATTCTAGGTTGTTCAAGAATTTTACCAGAAAAGGAAAAATTGGAAATATAAATAATTCATACGTACGCATTATTGAGTATCAGTATAAAGTTTTGTTTACAATAAGTATAGTTTTTGCTACGAAAATTTTGAATGGTAGTCATAATAAAAACTTTGGTTGTCATATATAAATACTTAAAAATTTATATTTTTGAGAATTTCCCTGATTTGCATTTTATTTTCAATATATCATTTTCATGATTATTTATGTTCAACGACAAAGGAAATATCGAAATAATTGATAAAAATAAATTGAATAAAATAATTAATAATTTACTGAATTTTACAGAAAAAACTAAAAAATTATTTACTGAATAATCCCCATGATAATTTTATGTTAACAAAAAAAAGCGATTACTACTTTGTCAATTCTGTGGACTGGATTTTCAGAATAATTAAATAATACTTTGGGAAACTCCAGTGATGGTTTGGAATTATTATCATTATTGTTCCTATTTTTATTATTTTCAATAGATCAATATATTGAATAAAACTTTGGGAAACTCCAGTCATTATTTGGAATTATTCTGATTATTGTTCTTATGATGAAAAGAAAAAAATTATTCTTATTCAGAATAATATAACTATTTGACTATTTATTTATTTATTCAATTTTTGAATTTATTATTATCATATTATTATTTAGAATAATACGTTGAATAATACTTTTGGAGACTTTAGTCATTATTTGGAATTATTCTTATAATTATTCCTAATAATAATAATAATAATAATAATGATGATGATGATGATGATGATGATGATGATGCATCATAAAAATAATTTTATTATTGTAGAAATTATAATACTATTTGATTATTTATATTATTAATTTATTGTTCAATTTATTATTCTCAGTCTTACAGTATTATTTAGAATATTAAATTGAATCATTGAATGATATACTTTTGGAAACTTCAGTCATTATTTGAAATTATTCTTATTATTTTTATTCTCAATAAAAATGAATATTATTATTTTGAATTTCATTAATATGCATTTACATATTTGATTTATTATTATTATAATATTATTTAGATCAATAAGTTGAATAATAATTTGGTAAACTTAAGTCATTATTTGGAATTATTCTTATTATTGTCATATTATTCTTAATGATAATAATAATGATTATTATTATTAATTGTAGACTATATAAAATTCACAAGACCAATTATTGCTAATTTTTACATATCATACGTACTGCTTTGTTACATAAGTCGAAATACGATTTGGGAATGTAAACGATGAGTATCAAACTATTTTGCTGAGTCAAGCTAATAGTATACTATTAGTAACCATAAAAACTTTTGGTAACTATTGGAAACTATCCGTTACTATTAGAAACTAGTAGTAAGTACTGAAAAATATAGGATGAAAAAACTATTAGCAACTATCTATTGATAAAGAGTTTCCAATAGTTTTTTCCTATACTATTTCAGAGACTTGAGTTACTTTACGAGACTCCAATTTCACATCCCATGATTGTTGCTGGAACCACACATTTTTTATTGTATATCTCAACTTCGATTCACATTAAAGGTACGCTGAAGAATCCCAGCACAACTACAACAAAGAACCTACAACCCTAAAAACCGGTCATTTCACCCAAGTCATCTGGCGCGACAGTCGAGAACTCGGCGTTGGCATGGCGAGGAATCGAAACGGCGAAGTCTACGTCGTCTGCAATTACAATCCAGCCGGAAACTTCCTTGGTAGTTTTATGGAAAACGTGATTTCGCCTTTGGGAACTAGCCTGGAAAAACCAACGGTCGATCTGAAACACAAATCGGAACAGGACGAGCACGATTGGCAGCAAGAGGCTTTGGCCATTCACAACGAGTACAGGAGAAGGCACAAGGTGCCTGAATTAAGACTGAGCGCTGAATTGAATGCTTCTGCGAAGGTTCGTAGGAAAATAAAAATAAATTGTGCCATTTTGTTTATCGAAAAATTGTTGTTCCAGGCTTGGGCTGTTACGTTACTCAACACAAACAAATTGGTGCCTCAGTCCTCATCTCCTTTTGGAGAAAACATTTACTCGGTGCAATGTTCGGACCCAAAAGTCGTCATTTCTCCTCGAGAAGTCGTTTCCAAATGGTATTCCGAGCGAAAAGAGCACAAATTCGGTGTAGAACCCAGGGTTCTAAATACGTGTAAGTAGTTGAAAAAGAATTATTGCTTTGTTATTTACTCTGAAAATTAACGAAAAAAAATTTCCAGGTCACTTTACGCAAATCGTGTGGAAGGAAACGCAAGAAATGGGAATATCGATGGCCCGAAAAAATGGCTCTTGCGTGGTCGTCGCGTGTTACCATCCACGAGGCAACATTGTCGGCCATTTCGCGGAAAACGTACCAAAGCCCGTGAAAATGGCGACATGATTTTCCCGACAATTTCCATCCATTTCCAATCGCATTTAAACCTAAACTCCGAAATTATTCCAGAGGCCAAATTAGATTACAAACTTGACACGTCCACATAAAGTCAAACTTTTGCACTTTCTATTTCGTTCTTATTTTTGCGAGAATGCGAATTTTGCATGTTTTTTGAATACGAATAAGTTTTTCACGGTTGTAATTTAAGATTTGACGATTGTTATTTGTATGCGTAAGAATCACGTGACTGCACGTACACGAAACAAACATTCCGAGGAAACAAAAAGTGCAATATTGGGGAGGTTTGTTCATTATTTCGCGAGCTTCGTTTTGTTCTCGATTTCCAGTTGAGGCTGGGTTTTTTGCAACGAATCTGGTTTTTGCAAGTTGTTGATTTTTTTGTATTGAAGGACGGAGGAACAATAAACTATCATGAATATTTATTCACCATGAGAAATGTGTAGTTTTTATTGTTACCTCAAAAAAAGAAAGAAATGAAATAGGCACTTTTTTCAATGCAATAAACTTTTATTACCTACTGAACAAATGATCAAATGAATATGTACATGATTTTGTCATGACCTTGAAAAACGAATGGTTTTATAAAAATCAATTATTGTATATAATTCAACTTTTTTGTGTAGTTTCTCCATGGCTAAGAAGTTTTTTTTTTCATTATTATTTATCGTAATAAGTTGCGTACACGCACTTTTTCTTTTTTGTCTATTTGATTTTTCATAAATCTATGCAAACGCTCAGGTAACAATATTTTCGAATCATTTTTTGTCATTACATTTGTTTGTTAATTATTTTATAAATACACATCGCATGCTCGTACAAGTTTTTGGAACCCTGAAATCGGCACATTGTACATACGTTTACAATTGTTTATACTTCGATTTTCATTACTCTATCGTAGGAATAAAAATTGCCAAGTCGAGAAAACTATCTATCGATCTTACATCGCGCACTAAAATAAGTGATTTAATATCTAGCGGGTCGACAATTCAGTACTTTATTTACAATGTATTTTCTCCATATTTTACGCTCAAAAACTTTCCATGCAAATATTAACGTATTTTAATTTCTTTAGTTATACCGTCATTTGTTTAAGACAAAAAATATTCATTCTAAATTTCATTATTCTTTATAGTAGGTAATTTATTGTTTAAATAGTAAAAAATTTACGCACTGTTCATAATATATCGATTCGCTCTAAAATTTGGGACGTCACTGAAATTCGTTCCTAAATATGATTTTCACCCGTCACGTGGTCGAGCGTAGAAATCGGTATTTTTGAAAATATTTCTTTTGGTAATGTTTTTTGTATAATATATGATAAGGATTATCCTAAAGAAGCGCAGGAAAAGCAACGGTAAAGAGGAAATATTGGAAAATTGTAAATTGGTCGGCGAGAGGTACTTGCTGTCATTGTCATTTAAATTCAAGTCATTAAGAATGTCAACATTGAATGGTATAACTAAGTTTGTAAAAAGTTGAGCAATGTGCAAATCAAATCATACCCAATCGGCACGAAAGCTTTTCAAAAATCAGATAAAAATAAAATAAAAATAATGTTTGCCTACCTTTCTTTAACTTTCGTATAAAAGATTTCAAAAGAAATATCATCCGAAATATATATTTTGAAATATTTCACCAGCAACATTGCTAAAACCTTTATGTAAAGTAACAAAAAAACTCTCTCATGAACATTTTTTATTGCTTTCAACTGAAACGTTTCAATTCGAAACAATTACATTGGAACATTTCATAAACGTTTATAAACATCTATGTTGAAACATTTTTACAATGTTTGCTTTGTAAGATATCTGACTCATTTCATACAAAACTTATATCTTCCATTGGAAATGTTTTGAAAAATTTTTAGTAAAACTTTTGTTCAAAATTGTCTTCGACCTTCTTTAAACATGTGTACAACGTTTCAGTAATGTTTCTTTTGAAAGTTGTCTGCAACCTTTTATCCGAAAAGTTTCAAAAATAGTGCAAATCTATTAGTAATATTTCTTGTAAGAATTCTGAAAGATGTATGAAACATTTTGTTTGGAACCTTTTGAAAGACTTTTAAAAAATTTTTGAAAGATGCAATATTTCAAACGAAAGCTCATATAAATGTTTCTGAAAGGTTACGTGCTGATTGGGATATTATGAAATTTTCCACGAAAATCATAAATTTTCAAAAGCGATCATTTAATAGCCAAAATTTTCACATCCAAATTTAGTTTTTTCCATTTCATAAAGATTTTTATTAAAATTTTCATTTAAATAAACATAATTTTCAAGTAATCGTGGAAAAGTTCCTCTTACCTGTGCATTGCTCAAATTTTTCATGATGAACATCACAACTAAGATTGTCAAAAAAATTGTGGCACTGAAAATTTCTGCGTCATGAAAAGTCTCGACGAAATCGATTCATTGACATCTCACAAAGAGAATTGAACCTCTGATTATACTGAATGAATAGGTGTTCTTATGTGATTTAGGAATCAACTTCACAGCCATTAATCACTTGCCAAGACGAAGAAATCGATCACTACTAATTCAAGAAATAAGTGCAGAAGTAGAGATCCTCATTTTTCATAAATAATCACATTGACTTGTTGATATATAATACTGAAAAACAATATCTCCATTCATCGACTAAACAAATACCTTGTTTTTCCAGAATCTTATTAAATTTGTTCTAAATACGCTTCCAGGATGAAATTTGAGAATTCTTCTCGAATTCTACTCTATTGACACAAGTAATTGTTCTGTTCCTCTGCCTTTTCACACGAACATTGAAAAACACTCACATTTTTACTTACAAGACAAAAATAACTTTTTCTTACAAACTCGTTACGTTACATGTCTAATCCTGAATAACATTATTCCGTCGCTATAATAAAACATTCGTTATTTTAATGTGATCCGTGACAGTGATATGAATGATCGAAGTGGTCGCAGATCGCGTTTTTCTCTTCTAGTACAAAATTATGATTATATATATATATATATATATATATATATATTCTGTATTTGTTACATAATTTTCATTGATGTGGATGAACTTTTTTGTTGTGTTTTATGCTTTTTCATTGTTGGGCTTTCGTGGGCTAGGGACTTTTGACCTCGTGAGTCAAGGGCGCCGGAAATGAGACCTCAATTTTTAGGAACATGAGAAATCGTGCAGCGCCATTTTCAGATTAATTGAAGTTTTGAACAATGAACTTCAAAGAAACGAGAAGATATATACATAAATAAATAATTTACGAATTATTGTTAAAAAAAATTCTGAATTTTGTTCTATGGTTACACAAAAACATTATTTTTAATAAATTTTTTGTGCATATCGAAAATATTGTTTTGTTGAAATTTTTTCAATTGTTGTCTTGATGGCAAAGTCCAAAATGAAAACCTTTTTTTTTCTCAACTTTTTATTTATGCAATTTATTGAAATTGTCCTGATGAAAAATTAATCAATAGTTTTGATTTCTGGAGATTTTATGGTATGAGATTTCAAAATTGTTATTTTTCGAATTTCAAATTTCTGAAATTTTGTTATTCTAATGAAACAAAATCTTTGACTATGTTGAATTTTTTAGAATAAAGATATCTTATGTAGTTAATGTAGCAAATGATAAAACATATTGTAAGTTTTATAAGTCGTAACATATTTCTACTTAATAATGAAATCATAAATTTTTTTGATATCACAAATTTTGCAAATAAATTATGATATTTAAATAATGCTATTTCGTTTAAAAATAATAATTAGATGATTGTTAATATAATAGTAAACAATAATAAGCCACAGAATCTCGATTTCGTTTTGTGAATTTGAATTATGAAATCTGAAAAAGTGACGCTGGTCCCCGAAGATGACGGCAGTGGCTGCAACTCGCAAAAAGGATTTGGATGAGTTTAAAATAAAAATTTTACAGAACCAACTTCCTTATAAAATTTTCGAAGTATGAAGTATAGAAGAACGAAACTGAAAAATGTAAAATTTGAAGCATTAATAGAAAACATTTATCTGATTTTGGAAATTAAGCCTGATTTTCTTGAAACATTGTGGAGCTATAGATTTAAATAATTTTTTTAGAATTTTCACTGAAAGTAGGAACTAATAATCAGAAAAAATTAATCGCATTATGATGGTGAATTTTATTCCTAATATTGTTTTCTGCATCCTTTTCAGTTGTCAGCTTCAGTCAAACCTGAATTGTAGATCGTTCTGACTTTTGTGTCATTTTTTTGACAGCAAAAACGGCACTTTTTATCGCCATTTTGTACCTACTTGTTTTTTTACGTATGTATGCAATAATTTCAGGGCAGAGAAAGTAATTTATGAAAATATTTTCGCCATATTTCCCCATACATAAATAATACAGAGTTTTTTGGTTTTTCGTAAATAATCATTGTACTTTGTCTGTATTGTTTTTCTTATTTACTTTTGTTCAAAGTAAAAAAAACTTTTGAATTTATTTAATTGTAAACAGAATAATATTATGATATTAAGTTATGAAATAGTACTTGTTTTTACTAAACATTTATAATAACTCATTGGCTATTTTCGAATAAGAAATTCAACACTTTCGCAACAATGAAACAATTTTGATCAAAAAATTCGTGACCGTCGAACTTTATTTCATTTAACTAAGTGCAATGTTATGCGGTAATTTATTTTGTATGGGAAGTTTCTGCTATTTTTCTTAAATATGTATTATGATTTTTCCGTAAATCTTTAGACGCTTTTTTTATTTATTTTTCATAATTTCGGGTTTTTTCGTCTATGAATAGAAAAATTTCGTAGATAATTTGTTTTGCCCTGAATTAATAACGTGCCATTTTTTCAGACACAAAAAAGTGTATGAGAATTTAAATACCAAGTAGGTACCATTTTTGTGACTCTGCCCATATGAAATTAAAGACATATCGGGATCCCGAATTTTCTAGAATTTACAGGAATTTTTTAAACCAAGTTTAAAGTTACTTTTTGAAATTTTATCTTAATTGAAAAACAATGAAAGAACTAAAGGTTCTATGGAAATCTTGAATTCGATTCGATTAAAAAATTTTTTCTTATTTCTGGACCATCATATTTTATCAGTTCTTCATTTCTAGGATTGAAAAAAAATAGTTGGACACTCGATATTTATTCGAATTTTGAGGTATTTCGAATTTTTTTGTTGAGAACTTCGATGTTTGTTAGACTATAAAAAAAATAATTTTGAACGTTTGGAAAAATTTCAATCCTTATAAATTTAATATACAAAATTTTGTTGAGTCCCGGAATTTTCTTCAGCTTTGCTTTTTTTTCATTTCCTTTAATCATTGAATATTCACATTATAGATAGTAAACTTCAAAAAACCTGAAAATTTGTATTACAAACAGAATCCTTCGAAATCTCCTAAAAAAATTCTTCGTGATCCCGAATTTCCCGGAAAATTCCCTTCCCCGCCGTACTGAAAAAATCCAATTATTGGATTTCCAATAGGAGAAATGGCCAGTTTTCCAATTGGATTTCCAGTTGGAAATCCAAATAGATTTCCAGTTAGAAATCTAAGTGGATTTCTTTCAAGAAAACTTAAATGAAATTCCAGTTGAGAATCCAATTAGATTTCCACTTGGAAATCCTATTGGGTTTTCTACTGGAATTTCATTAAAGGTTTCCTAAAAGAAATCCACTTAGATTTCCACTTGAATTTCCAAGTGGAAAGCCAATTAGATTCTCAACTGGAATAGCATTTAGGTAAGTTTTACTAAAAGACATCCACTTGGATTTCCAACTGGAAATCTTGTTGGATTGACAGCTGAAAATTTAATTGGATTTATGACTGGAAATCTACTTGGATTTCCAACTGGAAATCTTGTTAGATTTCCAACTGGAAATCTTGTTAGATTTCCAACTAGAAATATTGTTGGATTTCGAAGTGGAAATCCAATTTGAAAACTGATAATTTCTCCAATTGGATTTTTTCAGTAGAGCGTCCACTCCTACTACTCACATATGAACTGCAACGAAGAAATCAACAAAGAGCACAATTCCTCCAGGCTCCCTCGTAGCCGATGCAACCTCCCCCCAACCTTCTACCCAACCTCCCCCCCCGCCCCCCTAAAAAATGTGGGAACGCTAAATCCACTTGTTCCTGATGACGCTCGACAGCCTGCATCCCCACATGAGGTTGTATCATACAATGGTTCCCTGAATGTGCTGTGGGCCCTGCCCACTCTGCCGGTCGGGCCCGCTCGGTGGGTTGCTCGTCGCGCTGGGGGGCCCCAAGGACGGCGGGTCGTACAGGCCCCCCATCGAGCTACCCAGGTCCGGGCCCAACGCGGGCATCGCCGGCAGGCCCACGTCGAGGATGGAGGTGTTGCTGGCGGAGGTGGCGCCCCCTTCCTCCGGCGGCGTCACCTCCAGACCAATGCTGCCGTTGAGGGCGATTTTAATGGGATTGTGGTTGGTGGGGTGCGAGAGTGCGCCCATGCCGATGTCCTCGAGGCTGCTCTTCCTCCGGGCGACCCCCAGGCCCTGCCTGAGGGAGTTGCTACGCCTGAGGAGGATGTCGTCCACGACCCTCAACGAGTTCGACCTCCCTCTCAGGCTCCCGGCCACGGTCGGGCTGTCCGGGAGCGAGAGGGAGTTGGACTTCGTGGTCCCCAGAGGTGGCGCCCTCGCGAGGCCGAGGCCCGAGCCGCGCCGGCTGCCGGGGCCCGCGGGGTTGGACAAGTCCCGGGAGGAGACCGCGCTCATCTGGGGCAGCTGGATCGAGCAGAAGCTGATGTTGCTCTTGCGCCGAGAGTTGTGACGCTCGAAGGTCTTCTGCGCTGAGAACGGGCTCGGTCGCACCAGGTAGACGATGTCGCCTTCCTCGAGCTTGAGGTCGCAGCTCGGGTTGATGATGACGTAGGACAGGCTGTTGCGTTTCTCGGAGACGTCGTCGTAGTCGATGGTCGGGAGGTTCAGGGACTCCATGCGAGAGCGGACGAGGTTCGCGATCTCGGCGCGCTCGATCTGCTGGGCGTGGTTGTCACGGGCCTCGTCGCCCACGCAGATCGAGTACTGGAATTCGGGGTTTTGGTGAAGGTTAGTGAAGAGGTTTGGATGTTGCGGGGTTGATAAAGAGGATGCAATTTTTTTAGGTTGTATTCAGATACTTGGAAAAAGAATCTAGGTAAAAACGAGTAGATCTTTTAATATATACATGAGATCTACTGTAGATCTACTCAAGTAGATCTTCATAGATCTACCAGCAGATCTTTGGAAATCAACCGAGATCTACAATGAGATCTACGAAGATATACGGAGATCTAGTAGTACATCTATGAGAATCTATGGTGATCTACGAGTAGATATACAGAGATCTATATGTAGATCTATATAAGTCTACGGTTATCTACTACAAGATCAAATGAGATCTATAGACATCTATAGTAGATATCTAAAGATCTACTACAGATATCCAGAAATATATTGTAGACCTCCAGATATCTACTCATTTTTACCTGGGAATAGTATTTTTTGAGTTGTTCAAATAAAATAGTTGTTTGACCGTAAGGTCGTTGGATGAAAGGGTCGTTGAACAAAATGGTTGTTGGACAAAACGGATTGGATAAAGTGTCGTACAATCGTGGGAAAAATACTAGTTTCCGTGTTATTCTACGAAATCTTTCTGTTTTTTGGGGTTTCAGTTGATGACAGTTAAATTAATTGATGACTGCCCTTCAAACCATGACGACACGAAAAATGACATAAATGACGATTGTCGTTTTAGTTCACTTTTTGACACAGCTGACGATGTTTTTCTGTATCGTCAGTTGATACGAATGTCGAGATGTCAACTAACGACAAAAATTTTGACGTGGATAACGACATATCGTCATGCTGTCACATGACGACTCGTCTCATTCATAACGTTATTTAGAAGTAATGGAGTTCAATCACTGAGAGATAACGATTGTATGTATGTATGTAGAGCTGAAATAAAGTTT
Source organism: Platygaster orseoliae (assembly GCA_030522825.1). Classification (NCBI taxonomy): domain Eukaryota; kingdom Metazoa; phylum Arthropoda; class Insecta; order Hymenoptera; family Platygastridae; genus Platygaster; species Platygaster orseoliae. The sequence goes on from JAPYZL010153205.1 coordinate 20,701, forward strand.
TAAGTTGTCAATTTGACGAGAAAAGTAATTTTAAAATGACGATTCGTCTGACGACATATTTGACGATGTCGTCATGGTTTGAAGGGTGAGATTCTTTTATCTGCACCTTCAAATGAACGTCATTATCCCTTTGAAGGTGCCAATAAAGGGATTTCAGACATCAGTCAATTTAACTGTCACTAACCGGAATCCCAAAAAGTAGAAAACTCTGCGAAACTGGCATGAACATTATTTTTTCTGAAATTTCCGCGAAAGTGAGTCATTGCACCTTCGTTTCTTCCTCCGAAAGCATTCCTTTCCTCGTGGGTTTCGAATCATATACATAAATTAGAAATTTTCTAGGAAACAAATGCTTTTGGTGCAAGAAACGAAGGTGTAATGGCTCACTTTCGCGGAAATTTCAGAAAAAAGGATTTGTTGTGGTCGTGGAAAGATGAGCTGTTTCAATGTAACTTGATAAATGGAAGTATTTTTGTAGCAGTAGCTTATTTTTTGTTGCCAGAGCACAGTCATTATGCCTAAAATTGCATTGCATATTAATTTGTTGAGGGAACAGAAAAATGAGCTACTGTTGCAATAAAATTCGTTCTGTCAAGCACATCTTTTTGCTGATACAGCATATCCTTTTTTTCCGTTTGACTTTCATTATCTTGGACGTTCGTTAGAAAAGTTTTTATTATTATACATTTTTTCCTTCTGGCTGAAGTTTTTGTAATGTTTTATAAAAGTCCTAGAATAATATAACTCTTATTGCTTGTTATTATAAAAATAAAATGAAAATTTTCTCGATTAATATAATTGCATCTTCTTTGTCAAGTTTTTATGAGAGAATCACTCGATTTGGGTTATGTTTTTTGCTAAAAAATTTCGAGGAATTCAAAAATTTTTGTGAAATAATTGAACTTTCCTAAAAATGATATTTCTGTTTCACCTTTTTTTTTTAAATTCAAAAAATCAAATTAGTTGAATTCCAGATACATTTACAACAGAGAAATAACATAATAAAATCAAGTGTTTCTTCCATACGAAAAGGGCTCTTGAGGAACAAATTCAAAGTCTTGAACAGGAAAAGGGAAACCTTTCAGTATAATTGTACATGTTTGGTGTATTGGGAGTTTCGAACTACATCTAGTGCTTCGATGCTCTAATTTGCAATTTGATACAAAGTTGGTGTTAAAGTAAACATGTTTCATTACAAAGTAAAATTTTAGGTAAAGAATACTTGAAAAAATTATTAAGGATTCACATTTTTTCATTCTCAAAAGTGGTGCATAATAAACTGACATGCGTTTAATGGATTTCGTTCATTGGGTTCTTATTTGGAATTCATTTATTGTTGAAAAAAAACAAGTTGTGAAGTAAAAAATTTTGTTTACAATTGTGATTTGGTTACGATTGTAAAAAAAATATGTACAATGGAAATATCTTTAAGTAACGAAGAGTTTCTCTTTGAAATCGATTTATAATTAAAAACAATTTAATTTATAACACCACTATGCATTTTTTGAATATTATTTAAATATGTTATAATTTTTATCCATATGAATGACTATAAATAATGCAAATGTTGGAAAAATTTTATTTACTGAAAATGTTTATGTTTATAAATAATTTATGTATTAACTCAAAGCTTAAAAAAAATATTTTGTTTTCTAACATGGATGTTCTTGTACTTTAATTGATTTCAAGGTTAAAAATCTATTATTTTTCTAATGTCTATTCGAAATTGGCAATGCTTTATATAATTATAAAAAAAAATTAAATTAAGCATTGCATAAACTAATTTTCTGTTATCTATATTCCTATTGAAGATAAATTATTTAGGTAATGCATTCAATGAGGGAGGGACAAAATTCTACAAGGGATAATGTCTAAACATTGTAATTATCTTGCAATCAAGATTCAATGTCCAAGAACGACTTGCAATTTTTTATTACTATTCTAAAGCGACGAAAAACTCAGAAATTTTTTATTATTTATGTGAATAATTGAAAATAAACACTCATAAATAATTCGTGATCAAAAAAAAAAAAAATAAAACTCTTTACAAATAATATTTGAATCTTCCAAATTCACAAAAAATCACGATTTCTTAAAAAGAATCGAAACTTTTTTTTTTATTAATTGGATGACGTTCTATTTTTATTCTTTATACTATCCATAATGTTCATGATTTTAACACTGTTTATTTTATTGATATTATTGATATTTTTCATATGATTATTTAAATTATATTACTAATATTATACTATTACTATGATTATAATTTTTTTTTATTCTTATTTTACAATATTACATAAATATTTTTATTCATACAATTAATCAGTAATTTTCATAATTTTTTTAATAATTTTCATGATTCCAATAATGTTTTTTTTTCTTCATATTTTTGAAAATATTAATATTTGAATTATTTTACTAATTTTATAGTATTTCCACTATAAAATGTTATTAGTCATTTTTATAGAATATAGAATTCACATACTTTTTTTCGATTCAAGTTCCCTATTAATCAAAATAATCCTGAACTTTATAACTTTTCATTATAATTAACGTTGTTTCAGTAACTTTCGATTAATTATTACATATTTTCATATTTATTATTATATTATTCTTATTTTGTAATTATTTATTTTATGATTTTAAGTTGTTAATTATTATAATAATAAAATATAATTATAATTAAAATAATATTAACTTATAATCGAACTTTAATTCACAACTTGAAAACTGGCTTCACGTCACTTCACGAGGTTTCAGTGTATATAAAAAATCTTGGACACGTCGTTCTTGGATGGCAAACCTCTGAAAGTATTCCGTCGATCGACTTATTTTCGAAGAACGGCAGAGTCCTCGAATTACGAATCAAGTGCCTGCCTTGTGCTAGGGTGTACGAGACCAAGTGGAGAGACAGAGATAAAAGGTGGAGATAAAAGGGAGAGAGAGAGAGAGATAGAGACTGATAAGAGCCAGTAGCTGTGCTGAATAAAAATAATATCAAATGTACAGAAACACATACATCGAATATACTCACAGCTGAAGCGCCCTTGTCGCGAGCGGTACAATTAGCGAGGCAGGAACCCGCCGCGAAAGGGCGTGCTTTGTACGTCACACCGACGCCACCGTCGCTTTCTGCATCCGAGTCCTGTTGAAAATCAAACGTGCGAGTCTACCGTTGCCTTTTCTTTGTGGAATTTTAACTGACTTCGAGGCTTTATTGTTGTTTTCCGGAGGAAAATTTAATAATTAATTTGTAAATTATTATTTGTTAATGCTTAATTTTATAGAATATGTATTACTTTTTAAATATGTATATCGTAAAAAGTAGTAGAATACTGTAAGTTTTACAACATTATTGCAGTTTGTCATTTTTATTAATTTTTTCTATTGCAATATTTATGTCACTTTTTACTATATAAAATTTGATCATACTAAAATGCAGAATATTATTATTGATAGTAATTTAATACAAATTTTTTGTTAATTGCAACTTCGTCTAAGAATAAGTTTTCTACATTAATTTGGTGTCAATGAGTACGAAAATATAAATCATTATTTTTTCCAAAATAAAATAACTTTTTATTAAATTTATCAATTATTATTATTTGTTATGAATTTCAGTAAATTAATTTCAATGACCTACTTTTTAGGTAAATAATTTCATTTATTGATTGAATTTAAAAATTGAAATAAATTGAATGTGAATCATTGAAAGTTGATAAAAATGAATAAATAAATAATTAAATTAGCCAATTATTCATTTAATTTATTTCATATATTTAATTTATTTATTAATTCGTATCTTTTTTTTTTTACTTTCAATAGCTGTAACTAAAAAACTACTATCCCAATCAATAAAAGCAGTTCATCACCATAAATTTCCAATAATATATTTTACACTGTAAACAACAAACTCCACATTTTCAGAACATCAAACTGTAAAAATTTTATACTCCATTTTATATAGTCTTCATTTTTCTACTCATTCCATAAATTCTCAAAGTTGCAGAAAAATCAAACAATCTTCCTCCACAAACAATTTCCTCACTTTTCCCCGTCCACTTTCTTATGGGATTTTTTCCTACTTCCGCTATTTCCACAGTATTCAAAACTCTTTTCAGTACTCGGAGAGTAAACTTTCCTTCTTGCCTGAAATTCTCTACCATCCTTGCTTGCATCCCCTTGAAAAGTTGCAAAACTTTGCCGGCGTATTTAACCCCCTCCCCGATCTGCTGGAATCCTTGGAACGTTTAGCTTTCGCAAGTAACGTAGCAAAGTGTCAGGGGGCATTCTCTCTACCACGATGCAGATAAGGGCAATTGGGCGAGAATCTGACAAGGGCCACAACACGCTACGTGCTAACGAGCCTTGTTAAGAATTTACGGAAATTGGGCTTTTTTTCTTATCGCAAGGACGAAATTGAGTGCGTCAAAAATAAGCAAGATCCATGCTCTAGAATCGTCGCAATCGTCATTCGGAAAAAAAGCATTCCGGGTTGTTACACTGGAATTGAGTCTTACGTGAAAAACAAGTGCACGTGGAAAAATCTACATGTTGATGTAGAAAATTTTGATGTGTAGATAAATTTTTGTATTTACACTACTGTAGAAGGACATCATCAAAAAATCTTTTTTTTTTTTGAGTTTGCGATTGTTTTTTATTGCGTTTAACAGAATTTTGTGATTGAGTCTTATGTATAAACTATACAATAGACTTTTTTGCAATGATATACGTACATTTGCAATAAATTAGGTTATTAATATTATTCAAAAAGATGAAATTTGAAAGAAACCAAAAATTTTTATTTATAAGTGGCATGATTTTTGTGCTGTTAAATAAATAATTTTTTTTTTAATGAAAATTTATTTATATTGATTGATATTCAGTGAATTTATTGTTTAAATATATTTAAATGAATAAGCTTATATATTTTTCGGTATTTTTGAATATTTTCATACAAAGTTTGCATGTAATGAACATCTATTAACAATCATTAACAATCATTAACAAAATAGTCTATTATCGTTAACAATCATTAACAATAATTAACAATAATTAACAAAAATCATTAACAAAAACAAAAACAAAAAAGTAATTAAATTACAAATTATTATCATTAACAATCGTTAACAATCATTAACAAAATAGGTTATTATCCAGTTTTTATTCAATACTTGATCATAAAATGCTGTTTAACACAATAAAAAATCAATAACAAACCACAAAAAAATATTTTTTCGATCATGTCCTTATACTTTTGCATGGAAGTGTATGTTTAAAATGTTGTACAAATTCTTGATGTTTTTCGCTGAGAAAAAAATTTAGTTATTTCTACAATAAAATAGTGTTCTGATGAATTAGTGCAGACTATTAAGTTTTTAGCTAGTTCTTTATTGCATTTTGAATAGATATGGTGTGAGAATTTCAAAATACATTGCATTTCAAATCATACTTCAATTATTCTTTTTACAGTATCTTATTGTAATTCATACTAATCGACTTTGTGAAAACAGGCATACAGTTTTGTAATGTGTTCGTTATATTTTTTTCATTTCATGAATTTTGAAAACGAATATTTGAAAATATTTTTATTGTTTACAATATTAATTTTAAATGAATTACTAAATTTACATTGTAATTTATACTAATCGAATTTGTAAATAAAGCCACATAGTTTTGTTACATTTTTTTCGTTTCCTGGAATACTTTCTAGTTATTTTTAAAAATATTTTTGATATGTACTTCATTTAGATTGCATAAATTACAATTATAAGATTGTAATTCTTATTTATCCACTTTGCGAAAACAGCTTTATAGATTTGTTATATATTCGGTATAATTTTTTTATTTCTTGAATTTTTCACACAAATTTTCGAAAATATTTTTATTGTATACAATAGTTATTTTAAATGATTTACTACATTTAGATTGTAATTTATACTAATCCATTTTGTAAATAAAGCCATATAATTTCAAGAACAGAGCATAATATTTATCTTTATAAAGCCATATAGTTTTGTTATATTTTTACTATATTTTTTTCATTTCCTGGAATACTGTCCGGTAATTAAAAAAAATATTTTTATTATATAAAATATTTAAATTGTAAAAATTTTTTAGATTGTAATTTTCACTCATCCACTTTGCGAATACAGCTATATAGTTTTGTTATATATTCACTATTTTTTTTATTTATTGAATATTTTACACGAGTTCTTTAAAATGTTTCCATTGTTTACGATATTTATATTTAATAAATTACTGTATTTAGATTTTATTTTAAACTTATCAACTTTGTGAATACAGCCATATAGTTTTGTTATGTTTTCGATATATTTTTTTTCCTGTAATGCTTTACAGTATTATTTGAAAATATTTTTAATGTATACAAATTTAGATTGTATAAATACAATATTAAGATTGCAATTCTAACTCATCTAATTTGCAAAACAGCTGTATAGGTATGTTATATATTTACTTTTTTTTTATTACTTGAATATTTTACACGAGTTTTCGAAATTTTTTTATCGTATACAATATTCAAACTCAATGAATTACTATATTTAAATTGTAATCACTACCAATCTATTTTGTAAAAACAACCATATTTTATAGCTTTGTTATATTTTCCTTATATCCATTTTCTTCGTTTCCCTGAATACTTTTCAGTAATTTAAAAAATATTTTTATCATCTACAATATTTATACTGTGACTTTTTACAGAAATAATAATTCAAACCTGACCATAAATTAAACATTTCACTTGAAAAATTCATCTTTACAATAAATATTATTTGATATTTTAACAAATCGTACGGAAAATTCCATAACATTCATTAATTATGCTAGTTTTTACATTGATCTGAGAAAAACTCATTAATTTTTAAAATTGAAATACAAATTTTGATTTTTCCAATGACTCAATCCCAGATAGATTTTTAATACAGGTAATAAAAGAGGAATATTATACTTCTGAAACTTGTACTCACGTGTGCAGTGTCCACCATCGTCGTGTCTTGCGTTCTGTAAATTCCTATGGGAATTTCGCATGTCGTCGAGCACAGTTTCTGGTATAATCTTCCATACGTTCTAATCCACATGTCTTCTTTTGATATTTTCATCTGACCCAGGAAACATACGATTCATTATTTTGTCAAATTTATTTATTGATATAATTATAATATTTATTATTATATATTATCATATATAATTTTTATACTATATATATTTATAATATATTATTGTAGATAATTTATTTATTTATTTATATGTCTATTTGCATTTATTATATATAATATAAGTTCTAAAATTTGTGACACGTGCTCGAGATTGTGAAAAGAATACACTCTTTCCATAATTATTGAGAGTTCATTTTTAATGATAGTAATAATGATAATTATATGATAATGTTAATGATTATATGAATATATGATTATATTATAATTTTATAACTTTATAATGTAAGTTTTTACTATATTAATAGTTATATGATTATATAAATAATTTTAATCATTTCATTGAGTTTCAGGTGTTTGGACCAGGCCCGTGCAACTGCCGTAGTTCCCGATTCACGCTGTTACCGCACTGTGGGTCACTTACACATGAGACGCTCTGTCCATGTGTAAATGTATGGACACGTAACATCAGTGGCGCCCACAGGACAGAGGTATAACAGCGTGAATCATGCTTTATACTGAAAGTATAGGCAGTTGCACGGGCCTGGGGCGTGATAATGAAATATGATAAGAAAATTGAAAGCCTTATCATGAGAAGGCTGGATATATAGAGAGTGAGGGTGATTTACCGAGGTGAGAAATCCAGATCCCGGGGCTTGATCCACGCCGAGTAGCAGTCTTACGAACGTTATCACATAATCCTTGACGAAAGCCTGATAGAGCAGAGTGTCCAGCATGGACGCGCTGAAAACACTGCCAGCGGCAAACGGCAGCCGGAACATGTATGATATGTGCGAGCCTCGTTCTTTCTCCCTCTGACAATCAGTTTACAAATGGGTAAAAAACAAATATTTTTTTGTTAGTCATTGATTTGGAGAGTTGTCAATGATTTCTATGGTACCGAAAGTGGCGTTTGGGGGATGAAACTGGAATTTTTTATGAATTTGCTCAAGTGTGGAATTGAAGGGAATCAGATAGAAATTATGGCAAGTTGAAATTTTGGCCGAGGTAGTTTCATTTTCGAAAATAGTACAAATTTTTTGTGGATTTTGTAGGGTGTAAATCAATTTCCGAGGTTTTAGTGAAAACAAGGGATTTTGAGAATCATGGAAAGTTTGAATTAGGTTTGAACATTCTGAATATAGTTGAAAAGAGAGTGAAAGTAGCTTTATTTTTGCTAAAAATGTACGACAGATATTGTATCAACTGTTTGAAATAACAATAATTAAATGAAATTTTGAAGTACATTGAATTTTTTCATCTTGCATATTAGTTAAGTATGAATTGATCAGAATTTTCGCAATTGTTCCTGATGATTTTCGAGAAAATTATTGCAAAACACGAAATCTTGAATATTTATTCTAATATATGCATTAATACTAAAAAATTTTCATTAAAACAAAGATAAATCCAAGTAATGGAATTAAAAAAATTCAAAAAACATTTTTTCTCATTTTTCAAGACGTCAAAAATTAAAAACCCTATAAATTAACAACCTTATTATATAAATAAAAAAAAAAAAAAAAAAAAAAAAGAAAAAGTGTAAAAAATCCTTAAAACTATTCATATAAATGTTTAAATATTTAAAAAAAAATAATTTTTTAAAAATTTTGTTTTTTTTTAATATTTAAAATTTTATATGAAAATTTTTAAGGATATGCTACACATTTTCTGTTTTTTTTTTTTTTTTTTTTTTTATTTATATAATAAGGTTGTTAAT